>PVIU01006919.1:0-96725 GCA_004026605.1 Ondatra zibethicus
TTGCTGGATCCTGAGGTAGGTTGATTCCCAATTTCCTGAGAAACCGCCACACTGATTTCCAAAGTGGTTGCACAAGTTTGCATTCCCACCAGCAATGGATGAGAGTTCCCCTTACTCCACATCCTCTCCAGCATAGGGAATCATTGGTGTTTTTGATTTTGGCCATTCTGACAGGTGTAAGATGGTATCTCAAAGTTGTAACTATCACTTCTTAAATAATTTCCTTGAAAGTATCACTGTAGATTTTTGCAATAGGTTATATTGTTACCCCAATTTTGTAGACAGGGAAATAGCACGACAGTTAATTGTCATTATCAACCTGACCGAATTTACAATGGCCATGGAATCACACCTCTGAGTGTATCTATGAGGGGGTTTCCCAAAACGTCTAGCTGAGCAAAGAGGAATCCATCTGAATGTGGGCTGAACTGACCTATGAGTTGTGGTCCTAGACTGAATAAGAAAAGGAAGATGAGCAGCAGGTAAGCAATTCGTGATCAGCTGCCTCACATTCTGCCATCATTCTAGCCCTGTGGATAAACCTTCGAACTGTGAGACAAATAAACCCCTCTCCTTTGATTGTTTCTGTCTTTTATTTTGTCACAGCATTAAGAAAAGTAACTAACATATTTCAGAGTTTACACATCATTTGACCAACACAATTCTAAACTAAAACTGTCTGATGTTCCTATATCAGTACATGGCTTGATAGCAGTTAAAATTCATTAACCTGAATGTATCCCCATTTTTCTTTCATTGTCTCTTTTCATTGCCAAGTAGTATGCCTAGAAATTTATATAAATTGTGGCAGGATTTACCTGGAAGATCATCATCAAGGGATCATTGCTTTCTCTAGACTGATTCTACTATATCAGTCCAAACTTTCATGATGGTCCTTTCTTCCATGTTCTAGAGCTCAGTGCTTACAGAAATGGTACTTTTAGCAGCCTTAGGCTATTTGTCCTTGCACTCTTGTCTTGGTTATCTTTCTCCTCTACAGTTATCACTCCTTTACCTGCAAGCCTATTTCATATCTAAAGTATCTGTTTTGTGACCATAGTAATTCATTCTTTAGACTAAGGTCTTTACTTCCTGGTCCATTAACTCATATATCACTATAGTTTCCTGCCCTTTGACAATATTACTTCCATTCCCTAGCCCCAGTCACTTCCAAGGTGTTTGTCCTTATTTTGTTTCCTAACATCCAGCCCTGCACCTCCCTGTTGCTCAATCCCACCTCAACCTCGGCGCTGGGTCACTTTCATCCATTTATTTCTGCTTCTGCATATGGGTTGCTGATGCAGCTGCTAAAACCAAGCAGCCATGAAGATTGATGTCACCATAAATGCACGGAATCCGATCACAGCTGCTCTCTACATCTACCATACTCAGCAATTCTTAGCCCAGGCCCTCCATCATTTCCCTCAGTCATATTTTTTCTAAACTGTCACCAAGCTCCTAAGTGCCACCAGCTTAGTTTAGACTATAACTTACCCTCTCATGTCGCCTTCCTCAATCTCCCAAAATGTCCCCTTTATTCTCAGTATGTGAAATACTCTATGCCTTGAAGAAGCTTGCTTTCTTTCCCCCCACCATGTGGCCTATGACTTACCCATGGTTCACATGCAGTTCTTTCTCTATATAGATGCCATGTTACACTACATGTCTCCTGTTCTTTTCACCAGGACTTTTGTTCTATTATTAACAAACTTTCCGTGTTCTTCAAGTTTTTCCTTTTCTTGTTTGTCATTCTCACCATTGGTTAAACATGATTAAGTTCCCTCCACTTCAAACCCCTCTTAGTGTAGCTATAACTGCCTGTGATTATAGAACAGAGCTTGGGACAAAATATAGTGACGCTTTTAAGTATGTTTTAGTGGATCAGTGGGTGCTTAAATTAGTTTATACTATATTTATTTATATTATTATTTTTATCATACCCATTTGGTGTATTTGTAGACAAACTAGCTCCTTGTAAACATATGATTTCTTTTCCTATAATTTGTTCTGCAAAATCAGTTCATCAGCTTTCAGTGGGAAGCATAAGGCTGTCTCGCCATCTCTGAGTGCCCTCTGCTGGCTATCTTAAAGAATAACACAGAAACTTAACCTTAAAGCCCAAAACATTTTCCCTATAGTGGTCTAGTGGTATACCTGAAATCTCAAGACTTAGCAGGTGCAGACAGGAGAATCAGAAGTATAAGACAAACTTCATCAACATAATGAGTTTGGAGCCAGCCTGAGATATGAGAATGAACATAGAAGAATGTATATTGCACTATTAGGGATATCTTGGTGGACTGGGCATTGTTGTAGTTTATAGGCTTTACAGCTGACTACAAGTCTTGATTGTGGAAGGTTGCATAGCATCTTTGGGTAGTGGGAGAGCTAATCCTTGAGGAGAAACCTTCCAGTTTAGACACATACCAAATTCTTCAAGCCCTGTGTATGAAGTGCATGACACTCTCAGCAATAGGATTCTGCTTTGAATTTCTGGGAGGAAACCAGGACAATGACGATAGCCTATATGGTTTTGGGAGTCTGTTGGACTCTGATGAACAACAGTTTGATGACAGGATTCCCATTCCTAGTGTGGGAGCTTTAGATCAATGGTCAGTTGTTCTTACTATTCTTACAATGGAGTCCATGGTTTGGATAATGTTGTTAAGAATGACTACAGCAGAGTGGTGAGTAACTGTTTGCTTGATGTGCAGCCTGTCCAAATAGCTTTGACCAGAAGGAAAGTGCATTTGCCCATTCTGTTAAAAATTTCCTGGTGAGATTTTTTTTATTTTCATGGTTTGGCTTGTATCTCTGTTTCTCTCTCTCTCTCTCTGTCTGTCTCTGTGTGTGTGTGTGTGTGTGTGTGTGCACGCACATGTGTGTGTGTTGTCTGTCTGTCTGTCTGTCTCTCTCTATATATATATGAAAGTATATATTATATATAGTTTTATTCAAATATATTTATGAAAACTACCATAGTCTCCTATCGCCTTCATTTAGGAATTAGTTAAAATACTTCCATCAAAGGCAATTAACCCTTGTTACCTATTCATTATCCTGAGGTTCAGAATCTTGTTTTTCTTAAACCAGGATAATTATTCAATTATCTACATTATTTGTAAGTTTTCAAAACAATGAATTGGTCTACAGCCATGCTGTAGTAGACTAGCAAATACTATTGTGGCATGACCTGTGGGTGGGTGGGTGGGCACATGCCATGGTGAACATATGGATGAAAGGGACAAGCTCAGATGTTGGTTGAATCAACCACCTTGTTCAGACGAACATGTTTTTACTTTTCTTTATTATTGAAATGTTTCCATGCAATATATTTTGATCATCTTCCCATTCTCCCAATTCCTTCAGGATCCTCTCTAGCTCTCAAACTTGCCCGTATTTGTTCTTCTCTCTTTTTAAAAGACAACAAAACCAAGAATTAGACCCCCTATACACAGGAACATGAAATATACCCACTGAAACCAAAACCAACTACAGAAACAGAAGACTGATCAAATAAAACAATTCCCAAGCTAAGCAAATGAGACAAGAAAGCTCCAAAAATACCATTAGTTTTGTGTTGGTCATCTATTTCTGGGCATGGAGCCTGCCCTGAGGTGTGGTTAATATATCCTGCGAGAATTCAGGGGAGAGAGCTAACTTTTCCTCTGCCAGTACATAGCTTCTTGATTAGGTGTGGGAGCCCATACTCACTTTTCACTCTCAGTGCTGGGACTCCATCTGTACAGGCCCAATACACGTTGCCACAGTCCTTGTGAGTTCATCGATGCGTCACGTCTGTTGTGTATGAAGACACTGTTTCCTTGTCATAATAAATCACAACCTTTCCACTCCCACTTCCACATATTCCCTGAGCCTTGGAAGGGTTTGATAAAGACATCCCACTTGAGAATAAGTGCCCCCAAATCTCTCAGTCTCTGCACATTGTCCAGTTGTGGGTCTATGTTAGTTCCTATCTACTGCAAGAAGCAACTTCTCTGTTGATGGCTGAGTGACACTGATCTCTGAGTAGAGTCCTGTCCTTAGGAGTCATTGTATTGCTATTGTATCCTCTGTGAGAATAATAGTATTTGGATATCTCCCCAGCCTATCTAGTTTCAGATTCTTGACCACTTTAGCAGTATCAAGCATGGGTTCATTCGGACTTATGGAGTGATACTTAAATTCAATCATAAAATGATTGGTTACTACCATAATGATTGTGCCGCTAATAACCCCCAGTATATCTAACAGGGAGGTCAGTGTTGTACTTCGTAGGGTTAGTAACTGAATTGATTACCTTTCTTCTCTGATCCATGCAAAGTACTTTCTAGTACCATAAATTCTAGTCAATAGGAATGAAGCTTCCAGTTAGGCAACATCTTGACTTCTCCATGTTTATGAGATAGGCATGTTAACTGTGAGAGAGGCATTTTTCACTATTGCCTACACCAAACTGGGTCCCCTGAAAGTTTCAGCTGTTCTCATGTCATCTCTTCACATTTTCAGGTAGGAGATATCGGGATCATAAACACTTGAACTACTGCTTCCTACTTCCACACTAGTTCTTGGCTTCCAAATTGAAGTTCTCTCCAGACAAGCTCCCTGCTTATTTTTGAGAAGTGTAATTTTTTTTTTTAGTTTCATCTTGTGCATTTAAAACCCAAAAGTGACCAGCCATTGTGTGGGGTGTGTGTGTGTGTGTGTGCATATGTGTGTGTGTGTGCATATGTGTGTGTGCATGTGTGTTGTCTTTTGTAGGAAATATTACATAAAATCATCATATGACCATAAATGGTAATTTCTACTGAGTCATTTATTGTTTCTAGCATTGTTAGTGAAGTGATATTGTTGAATATACTTTAAAAATATTTGAGTATATGGAGAGAGAGAGAATTGGCAGAGGTGATAGACAGAAATAGACAGAGAAACTAGAGGGCTATAAATTTATAGGTATGTAGAAACAGGTAGAGAAATGGGGAATGTGGTTAAATACATAGGTACATAAATATTGGCAGAGAAATGGGGCAATGAATCATATAGTTACATAGACACATGACTAGAAATGGGGATGATACCTATACAGGTACATAGATGCAGACTAATGGGAGAAATGATACATAGCATATAAATAAATACAGACAGAGTAATAGCGGGGTAAAATATACATAGGTACATAGATATAGACAGAAAAATAAATGAGGCGCCAGGCGATGGTGGTGCATGCCTTTAATCCCAGCACTCGGGAGGCAGAGGCAGGAGGATCTCTGTGAGTTCAAGACCAGCCTGGTCTACAAGAGCTAGTTCCAGGACTGGCTCCAAAGCTGCAAAGAAACCCTGTCTCGAAAATAAATAAATATATAAATAAGGCAATAAAACATAGTTACAAAGATACAGAGAAATTTAGGGTTAATACATAGATATATAAATATGGAGGGTTGAAATAGTTTGCTGTATACAAAGTTTATTATTTATAAATTTTTGCTTCATAATTATTTAGAATACCTAATTCTAATAAAATTTTCAAAATCAAGAATATTCTCTATATAGTTTTGAAACCTCCTAAATCACAATTTACCTCTCTATAGTTAACTTAAAATTTTCATTATCCATTTCTTACTATAATTATATGTACATAATAGCACCAGTCTTCTATTCAGCTTTAATAGATAATAATGGCAGCTCCAAGTATTTTCCCAGTATACCCTTTAGATCATTCAACAATTAAGATACTCATCAATTTAATGGTTAACAAGTATTTGATAATGTAACAATTTTCTAAGTTTTTATGTAAAATAGTAAAATCAAAGTTCAGTGACAAATACACAAGACACTTCTCAAAAAAAATTAGTAGGGATCATGCCAGCAGTAGGACAACTATGAATTTCACTCCTCACAAAGAAACACAAAAACATGAGTCTGTCGGAACACTGTAACTCAGAAACTGTCAAGTGAGATGAGCCCACGACTAGTTATACAATATCACGTGACCACTCCTAAAGTCGTATATGTAGGAGCAACACTAAACAGATTCGGGGGTGATAGGCTCCTATAGCACACTGATTTTGCTTTCTTTTTGTTTGCATGTCAAAACATGAGACCCAAATACAACGTGAAGAGGAAATATCTGGTGTGTCTGTCCCTGAATGGAGGTAAAATAATTTCAAAATCTCAATCTTAGCTTGGAAGTTCAGAGTGCCGGAAATGTCGCAGATGAGAAATAACGAACACCACTCACAAAATAGTACTTCTATGATTTATATTTTGGACAACTTATTGAAAATTTCACTGTACAGCATGTTATATGTGCTTCATAAAAAAAACATTGAAGTGATAAATTTCTACTAATATTTTTTTAAAGATCTATTGGTGTCATTTTATCAAAAAAGGGAGGGGGAACACTGCGGTGTTGTTCTTGGTCATCTAGTAAAGAAAACATGAGGCCCTCTCTGACTTAATATATGGATGACTTTAAGAAAAGACAGATGGGGCGTTTGCCTTCTTATACACTCAAGATCAACAAGGGATGGCAACACCCATTGTGAATTGGGCCCTCCCACATCTACCAAGAAAATTTTCCAGTCAGTGATTTGCCTACAGGATAATCTGGTAGGGTCATTTCTTCAATTGAGATTCCTCTTCTTAGCTGACTGTAGCTTGTGTCAGTGGACAAAAAGTAACCAATATAATTTCCAATTATATTTACTGGAGAAGAAATTGAACTTTAGAAGGTGGGCTTCAGGGGTCTTCAACAGCAAATATAGCTATAAATTAAAATAGCACTGTATTTTTAAAAGATATTTATTTCTGCAAAATGTTTTTACATCACAATTATTAGAACAGTAAGACCAATCCTTTTAAGATAAAATATTAAATAAATGTCAATTGATAATTGTATTTTCTCAAAATTCACTTAGGTGTCTAACAGGGTGAGTTGTATTCATAGAAGTTTAGTCAAGAGGGTTATTATGTGAAATACAGACTACCTTTTTTTTTTACCAACCCCTCAAAAAAATATATCAATTCTGTTAACAAACAACATATACAAAATAGGGGTATGTTGATGAGTTACATGTTGAACTATTTCATTGAAAATTTCACTGTACAGTGTAACAGTATTATGGTTATTAATTCAACCAAAGAACATAGAAGTGGCAAAAATTTTACCAGTATTTAAAAAGACCTAGTGGAGTTCTTTTATCAAAAAGTAAAGTAAAATAAAATAAACTGAACATAGATGCTACAAAGAAATCCCACACTAGCTCAGAATTGAGTATAATAAAGGGTTATTTATTTAGGGTTAGACTAACAGATCATAGTTCTCTGCATGAATGGGGAACAGGGAACCAAATCCAGCAGCTGGGAGAGAGAGCATGCAATCTTTACAGCTGCATTTATAGTATAAGAGACCATGCACAAGTGGGCTGATATCTTAAAGGCTATTGGCTGAAGGAGTTCCCACAGCACCTCCTTCTTTTGTCTAAATAAGAGTTCTAAGCCCAATACAAAATTATATACAGTAAGAACAAATATCAAGTATAAAAATTAGAATTACAACCAGCATAAACAATATCAAGCAAGAAACATATGCTAAAAGTTTCAATAATTATCCTATCCTAAGGAGTTTAAGTCTTGTATAATAAATAACTTGGCCAAGCCACGAGAGGAAATTAACTATGACTATTTAGTCTTCAGCCCCATTGAAGACCTGAGAAGGGAAACAATATTACTTGAGTAAACAGGAAGTGCAATCAAACAACTTCCAAAATGTGCAATAAATGGCAGACAAATGGCTACCTGGGCAATCACCCAAAGTCTCATTTGCAACATTGGAGCACCCAACATTGGCTAAGGCCAAGTGAAACTGACAGACCATTTTCAGAGGCAGGAAACTTTTCAAAACCATTTACCCTGTCTTGGCAATGTTTGATTTTATATATATATATATATATATTATATCTTGCTTGTCCTATCTGGAAACTGTGCATTTTGTCAGTGGTTGAGGCTTGGGCAGTTCCTTGCCCAAACACCAGTTTTGCCAAGAAGAATACAACCTCCAAGTGTAGTGTCTTTGATGCTCAACATTCTCTCAGGAAGAGATTGCTGCTGCTAAGTGTGATTCTGTCTCACGTCAACAGAACCCCAATTTATTTAAATACCATATTCTATACTTCTTTGAAGTGGTTAAAGATTATCTATCTATGTGGAATACAATCTCTGTGTATCTAAAGAACCCGATTAGTCTAATTATAAGTATGACAAAAATGGATGACTATTGACCTATAATTAATACCTATATAACTTAAAGACTAAGACTTCATGTTAGAATATTAAACAATCTTTAAACAACTGTGCAGCAAATGAAGACAATGACCTCAAAATGTAAACAATATATAAGTATCTTGATTAGAGGTACAAATGTATAATGCAATATGATAAATATATCCTAAAATTGTATCAATATAAAAAATGACTTAATCAAAGGGAGAAGCATGCATACATACAATATGACAAAATAGATTAGCCTAGGTATATAAGTATTGTAAACAGAAATAGGATTATATTAAATATAATTTGAATTTATATCAATATACAAGAATCTGTACCAATGTAAATTCCCCATAAATAATAGCTCAAAGTATTTACTCTACTACTCGCTATTATTTTTCTCTTTATTTATTATATTTATTGATGTTATTGAGCTATACTTTTTTTCTTTGCTCCCCTCTTTTCCTCTCTTCTCCCCTTAAACCCTCTCCCATGGTCCCTATGCTCCCAATTTACTCAGAAGATCTTGTCTTTTCCTGCTTCCCATGTAGATTAGATCTATGTATGTCTCTCTTAGGGTCCTCGTTGTTGTCTGGGTTCTCTGGGATTGTGATTTGTGGGCTGGTTTTCTTTGCTTTATGCTTAAAATCCAGTTATGATTGAGTATATATAGTATTTGTCTTCCTGGGTCTGGGTTACCTCTCTCAATATGATGTTTTCTAGATCATTCATTTGCCTGAAAATTTCAAGATCTCATTATTTTTTCTGCTGTGTAGTACTCCACTGGGTAATTGTACCACATTTTCCTTTTAATGGGCTGAGAAAGAAATCAGAGAAGCATCATCCTTTACATTAGCCACAAATAGCATAAAATATCTCAGAGTAACACACTATTAATATTAGTGTGAATAAGCTCAAACTAATCTATCTATTATCCCATCCAATTTCCCCCTTTTCTTTCTTTTTTTTTTACAAAGATATCTCTGAACCTAAATATTTTCTACCCCACCCTCAACCCTATACCAGTTATGATCAACATCTAACTGATCTCCCTAATCCTGAGGACAAACTTTTTTGGAGGAGGGGACATTGTCTTCTAAAATTACTTCCACAGTCATGGGGGCAGTGTTCTTTCTAGCAGATCCTGTAAAAATAAAATGATGGTTAAGTTTCAAGATTATTGTCTTGTATAATTGCAAATAGTCTCTGAGTAGCTAATAGAGTTTTTCTGATAATCCTTTTTGAAGTTCTGGCTAAAACATTTTAAGAAGGTACACCATTTTAGTTAACCAAGTGGGAACCATCTAGAGCACCTAGTACCCAAAGTTGGTCTTATAGTAGCACTATCAGCATCATGACATCATATCAACCAAGTGGAGTCATTGTTGTGGGACCCCATCTTCTTCCTGAAAACTTCAAAGATTACTGCAGGAAAATTTATTGTTCATTTTGGAAAACTTAAATATTATTTATATAGACATATATTCAATGAAAAGTACAATAGAGACAAAAACAGGTATGGAGAAAAGTAAAATTTTTTTTCCTAAATTCTTTCATCTTTCTATCCTATAACAGATGGCTCCTGACATGAGACAGAAAATCTGAATTTTTGTTTTAATAACATGCTTGGATTTAGAAAAGGATAGCCATGAAAAGACCAAACCTAAGAACAATAGGGGTGGAAGAAGGAGACAAATTCCACCTCAAAGGCCCAGAAAATATATTCAACAAAATTATTGAAGAAAACTTTCCCAACCTAAAGAAGGATATTCCTATGAAGGTTCAAGAAGCATACAGAACACCAAATAGGCTGGATCAAAAAAAAAATCCCATTGCCATACAATAATCAAAACACAAAACATACAGAATAAAGAAAGAATATTTAGAGCTGCAAAGGGAAAAGGTCAAGTAACACATAATGGTAAACCTATCAGAATTACACCTGACTTCTATATGGAAACCATGAAAGCCAGAAGGTCTTGGATAGATGTGCTGCAGAAACTAAAAGACCATGGATGCAAGCCCAGACTACTATACTCAGCAAAGCTTTCTCTCACCATCGATGGAAAAAAACAAGATATTCCTGGATAAAAACAAATTTAAGCAATATATAGCCACAAACCCAGCCTTACAGAAAGTATTAGAAGGTAAACCACAACTAAAGGAAGCAAACAGCACCCATAATAACACAGACATCTAACAACCCTCTGCCACACCCACAGCGGTGTCCTGTGTGACAACTATGTCTCTGGTCCGGAGGACACAGGCTGGGGGGTTCGTGCCCTTCGCAGATAGGCCTCCAGCGGTTCCTTAGCAATCAGCTCAGGTCATGAACTCGAATGAAAGATCATGTACTCACCGCTGTCATAGATGGTTAGCTGCCTCTGCTATTCTTTCCTGTTTCCTGATAATGTTCTTTGCTGTACTTGGCCAAATGTATAATATTACCAGAGAACCCCTTGATGTTCCTGGGATAAAGAATTCTGATAATGATACTAAAACAATGCTCAAGTTGCCTCCAGTGTTTCAAGCCCTTGTGCAAATTCTGGTTGTAAGCAATAAGAAATCAGTGGGAGGGGGGTATTATAGATGAGTTACAGCAGAAGGAACTTTTCCTAAAAAAGGACTAATGATTTGGGAGAAACATATGTTAAGATCCAGATGTTGTTAGGAAACCCCCATTCTGGGAATAAAGAAACTAGGAAAAAAAAATCCCTTGCAAGATTGGGCATTTCAACATGTAAGGCTCATGGGTTAATAAAGTTTAGGATAAGGGATATATGGTGGGAACCACCCAGGAGTACAACTGAGTCATCAGAAGACCCCATTCCATACACAGGAGATATGAGGATGATGGTCATAGATATGTAATATATGAGGGACAAAAGCAGAATTATTTAGCTCTACCATTTATGGATAGGCTTGCTAGATCCCAAACCCCATGGTGTTTGCTACATAAGAAAGTACAAAAAAGTATATTGCAGCAGGTGCAGAGAACTGATTAGGCATATTTGGTCACTAGATGAAATAAAGAAAGGGTGAGAAAAAGGAAGGGCCATGATAGCAATTATGAGACAGAAACTTTCTATTCATAGATAAGATGAAACCACTTGTTTGAGGTTTATGTTTCCAAGGACAAGAGTTCCCCTTCTAAGGATGTGTTATGTCTAACACCTGCTCATTGCTGACATGACTAAAAGAAGCCTTCATACTGTGCCAAATAATGATACATGACCTTCTAGTTTGTTCTTTGATTGAATACTATATAATGACAACATGAATTCAGTAAAGTTGCAGCAGATTCCAACCACTCTCTTGTGTGTTGCATCTATCTGTCATTTGCCAAAATTGTGCCTTCCTGGTACCAAGACCCTGATTCTCCCATGGTCTGAGGGGCTCCCCTGAGCCAGTCTGTGGCACCCTCCACCAGCACAACTCAAAGAAGGGAGACACACAAACCCTACCACCAAAAAGAAAATAACCAGAGTTAACAACCACTGGTCATTAATATCACTTAATATCAATGGACTCAACTCACCTATAAAAAGCTACAGGTTAAGAGAATGGATACAAAAACAGGATCCAACATTCTTCTGTTTACAAGAAACACACCTCAACCACAATGACAGACATTATCTCAGAGTAAAGGGTTGGATAAAGGTTTTTGAATCAAACGGCCCTAAGAAACAAGCAGGTGTGGCTATACTAATATCTAACAAAATCGACTTCAAACTAAAATCAATCAGAAGAGATGGAGATGGATACTTTATACTCTCATAACAGGAGAAATTCATCAAGATGAAGTCTCAATCCTGACTATCTATGCCCCTAATATAAAGGCACCCACATAAGTAAAAGAAATATTACTAGAACTCAAAGCACACATCAAACCCCACACACTAATAGTAGAAGATTTCAACACTCCTCTCTCACCAATGGACAGATCAACCAGACAGAAACTTAACAAAGAAATACGAGAACTAACAGACATAATGAACCAAATGGACTTAATAGACATCTATAGAACACTCCACCCAAACAGGAAAGAATATACCTTCTTCTCAGCATCTCATGAAACCTTCTTGAAAATTGATCACATACTCGGTAACAAAGCAAACATCCACAGATACAAAAAAGTTGGAGTAACCACCTGTGTCTTATCGGATCACCATGGAGTAAAGTTAGAATGTAACAACAATTCCACCCCTAAAAAGCATACAAACTCATGGAAACTGAACAGTCAACTACTGAACCACTCCTGGGTCAAAGAAGAAATAAAGAAAGAAATTAAAGTCTTCCTTGAATTCAACGAAAATAAAGAAACAACATACACCCACCTATGGGACACTATGAAAGCAGTGCTAAGAGGAAAGTTCATAACACTTAGTGCCCACATAAAGAAAACAGAGAAAGTACACATTAGTGACTTAACAGCACACCTGAAAGCTCTAGAAAAAAAAAAGCAGACTCACCCAGGAGGAGTAGAAGACTGGAAATAATCAAACTGAGGGCTGAAATCAACAAAGCAGAGACACAGAAAACAATCCAAAGAATCAATGAAACAAAGAGCTGGTTCCTTGAGAAAATCAACAAGATCGACAAACCCTTATCCAAACTAATCAAAAGGCAGAGAGAGAACACTCAAATTAACAAGATCAGAAATGAAAAGGGGGACATAACAACAAACACTGAGGAAATTCAAAGAATCATTAGGTCTTACTACAAAAGCCTGTATGCCACAAAATTGGAAAATGTACAAGAAATACCACAGTTTTTTAGATAATACCACATACCGAAATTAAATCAAGACCAGGTGAACAATTTAAATAGACCTCTAAGTCACGAGGAAATAGAAGCTGTCATCAAAAACCTCCCAACCAAAAAAAGCCCAGGACCAGATGGTTTTAATGCAGAATTCTACCAAAACTTCCAAGAAGAGCTAATACCTATACTCCTTAATGTGTTTCACATAATAGAAACAGAAGAGTCATTGCCAAACTCTTTTTATGAAGCTACAATTACCCGGATACCAAAACCACACAAAGATGCAACCAAGAAAGAGAATTATAGACCAATCTCACTTATGAACATTGATGCAAAAATTCTCAATAAAATACTGGCAAACAGAATCCAAGAACATATCAAAAAAAAATCATCCATTATGATCAAGTAGGCTTCATCCCAGAGATGCAGGGCCGGTTCAACATATGAAAATCTATCAATGTAATCATCATATAAATAAACTGAAAGAAAAAAAACATATGAGCATTTCATTAGATGCTGAAAAAGCATTTGAGAAAATTCAACACCCCTTTATGATAAAGGTCTTGGAGAGATTTATTATACTTAGAATCATATCTAAATATAATAAAAGCAACATATAGCAAGCCGACAGCTAACATCAAATTAAACGGAGAGAAACTCAAAGTGATTCCACTAAAATCAGGAACAAGACAAGACTGTCCACTCTCGCCATATCTCTTGACTATAGTCCTTGAAGTCCTAGCAATAGCTATAAGACAAAATAAGGAGATCATGGGGATTAGAATTGGAAAGGAAGAAGTCAAACTTTCGTTATTTGCAGATGATAGTGAACATAAGTGATCCCCAAAACTCTACCAAAGAACTTCTACAGCTGACAAATACCTTCAGTGAAGTGGCAGGATACAAGATCAACTCAAAAAAATCAGTAGCCCTCTTATACACAAAGGATAAAGAAACACAGAGGGAAATCAGAGAAACATCACCTTTCACGATAGCCACAAATAGCATAAAGTATCTTGGGGTAACACTAACCAAGGAAGTGAAAGATCTATTTGACAAGAACTTTAAGAAATTGAAGAAAGAAATTGAAGAGGATACCAGAAAATGGAAGGATCTCCCATGCTCCTGGATTGGTAGGATCAATATAGTAAAAATGGCAATTCTACCAAAGGCCATCTATAGATTCAATGCAATCCCCATCAAAATTCCAACAAAATTCTTCATAGACCTTGAGAGAACAATAACTAAGTTTATATAGAAAAACAAAAAGCCCATGATAGCCAAAACAATCCTATACACTAAAGGAACTGCCGGAGGCATTACCATCCCTGACTTCAAACTCTATTACAGAGCTACAGTAATGAAAACAGCTTGGAATTGGCATAAAAACAGAGACGTTGACCAATGGAATCGAATCAAAGACCAGGTATTAATCCACAAACCTATGACAAAGGTTGACAAAGAGGCTAAAATTATACAATGGAATAATGAAAGCATTTTTAACAAATGGTGCTGGCATAACTGGATGTCAACCTGTAGGAGAATGAAATTAGACCTTATCTATGACCATGCACAAAACTCAAGTCCAAATGGATTGAGGACCTCAATATAAATCCGACCACACTGAACCTGATAGAAGAAAAAGTGGGAAGTAGCCTGCAATACATGGGCACAGGAGACCACTTCCTATGTAAAACCCCAGTGGCACAGACAATAAGAGCAACAATAAACAAATGGGACCTCCTGAAACTGAGAAGCTTCTGTAAATCAAAAGACACAGTCATTAAGAAAAAAAGGCATCCTACTGAATGGGAGAAGATCTTCACTGACCCCAAATCAGACAAAGGTCTGATCTCCAAAATATACAAAGAACTCAAGAAACTAGACATTAAAATTCTAAATACCCCAATTAAAAAATGGGGTAATGATCTGAACCAAGAATTCTCAACAGAAGAAGTTCAAATGGCCAAAAGATACTTAAGGTCATGTTCAACTTCCTTAGCCATCAGGGAAATGCAAATCAAAACAACTTTGAGATACCATCTTACACCTGTCAGAATGGCTAAAATCCAAAACACCAACGAATGCCTATGCTGGAGAGGATGTGGAGTAAGAGGAACTCTCATCCATTGCTGGTGGGAATGCAAACTTGTGCATCTCTTTGGAAATCAGTGTGGCGGTTTCTCAGGAAATTGGGAATCAACCTAACTCAGGATCAAGCAATACCACTCTTGGGAATATATCCAAGAGAAGTCCAATCATACTACAAAAGCATTTGTGCAACTATGTTCATAGCAGCATTATTTGTAATAGCCAGGACCTGGAAACAACTTAGGTGCCCCTCGGTGGAAGAATGGATCAAGAAAGTGTGGAATATATACCCATTAGACTACTTCTCAGTGGTAAAAACAATGACATCTTGAATTTTGCATGCAAATGGATGGAAATAGAAAATGCTATCCTGAGTGAGGTAACCCAAACCCAAAAAGACGATTATGGTATGTACTCACTCATTAGTGGACCCTAGCCATAAACAAAGGACACTAAGCTTATAGCTCACAAACCCAGAGAAGCCAAATAGCAAGGTGAACCCAAAGAAAAACATATATAGATCCTCCTGGAAATTGGAAGCAAACAAGATTGCCAGGCAAAAGTTGGAAGCATGGGGGCGGGGATAGAGGTGGGGGTAGGGGATGTGGGGGAAGGGGAGAGGGAGAAGGAGAAGGGAGAAGGGAAGGACTAGGGAGAGCTTGGGGGAATGGGAGGGTGGAGATGGAGGAAAGGTGGATATTGGAGAAGGGAATAAGATATCTACGTTAAGGGAGTCATTTTATGATTGGCAAGATACTTGGCTCTAGAGGGGATCCCAGGTGTCCTTGGGGATGTCCCCAGCTAGGTACTTGGGCAGCAGAGGAGAGGGTGCCTGAACTAGCCTTGTCCCATAGTTACATTGATGAATATCTTGATCATCACCATAGAAATTTCATCCGATGGATGGAAATAGAGACAGAGACCGGCATTCACATCAGAGCAACGGACTGAGCTCCCAAGGTCCAGTCGAAGAGCAGAAGTGGGAGAAGATGAGCAAGGAAGTCAGGACCGCGAGAGGCTGGTCCACCCACTGAGGCAGTGTGCCTGATCTAATCGGAGTTTACCAAATCCAGCTGGACCGGGACGAATGAGCATGTGATCAAACCGGATTCTGATTGTGGCTGCCAATGGGGGCTGACTGAGAAGCTATCGATAATGGCACTGGGACCTATCTCTTCTGCATGTATTGGCTTATGGGACCCTAGTCTATTTGGATGCACACCTTCCCAGGCCAGGATGGAGGGGGGACGGCCTTGGACTTCCCACAGGGCAGGGTATCCTACCCTCTCTTAAGGATGCAGGGAGAGGGAGGAGGGGTAGTGGGGGAGCAGGAGAGGACTGGAAGAAGGGGAGAAAGTGTAAATTTTTGAAAAAAAAAGAATTGAAAAAAAAGGATAGCCATTGTCCCACTCAAAGCCATCTTTGATTTTTAAATGAGTGATGAATATTATTCTACCGGGCAGCAGATATATGTGTGTGTGTGTGTGTGTGTGAAAGACTAATCAAACCATCTAGTAGCTGATTCCCTCTGAAGTTTCCCTCAGGATAGCTGGTGCTCTTGCAGAAAACAGTTTTATCTGGTATAGTGAATGATTAGAGGTCTTGGGGCCAAAATGATCTCAACCTATTCTCAAACTTTAAATGGGTAAGAGGCCCAGCTTGCAGGCGTTGAGCCGGGCACATGAAATGCGAGTGCCTAGTGGGGCACTTTGGGTAAGCAGAACTGGAGCTGTGGGATTAAACGAATTCTGGGTAAATCGTGCCATATATATTTTTTTTCCAGAGATTTTTACCCGCAGATGACCTGTCCTTATAAGTCATAATTCTCTTTGCTTGGTAATCCTTTCTAGAGAGTTATCTTTTCCTCTTTAGATATCCAAACATCGAAGGTCTCTTGACTTTTGAAGATGAGTACTTTCCTGCAAAGACAAGAACAGAATCCTGTCCCAATCCTTATGAGGTTTTCTTACCACCTATATAATTGTCACCTCTGTGGATGAGCTGTCATTTCTCTTTCTCAAGAGGTTTCCCTTTTTCAAACGGAATCTTTATTAATTTTTATGGTATCCATAGCTTTTCTTCTCCTGTGTAAACAAGAGTGAAACCCTTCCCCAACATAGCATATCTCCTGCTTTCTATAGTGAGGTCAACACATCCTTGAAATACATTGGCTGATTTAATTCAGAAGACTTTTCTATTATCCAATGTCTGTTTGCTATCGTTATTCCTTTCTCAGCATTAAGAAAATTCAAGGTTAATAAAGCATTATGCAATCTATTTCTGGGGGTTGTTTCCATTTCTTCCCATTTGTTTAACATATCCATTATAGTTCGATTTGATCTTTCTAAAGCTGCCTGACCTGTGGGATTGTTTGCTATACCTGTAATATGCTTTATATTTTAATAAGCAAAAAATATTTCATTTTCTTAGACATATATGTTGGATCATTATCTGTATTTATTTGTGCAGGTATGCCCATGATGCCCATAATTTATAATAAATGTATGCTTACTTAATCAGCCTTTTCTGAGCTCAAAGCAGTTACCCATTGAAAACCTGAATAAGTGTCAATGGTGTGGTGTAAATATTTTAATTTTACAAAATCTGCAAAGTGGAACACATCTATCTTCCAGATTTCATTTCTTTGAGTACCCTTTGGGTTACTCCCTGTAGGTAGTAGTATTTGGTTATAAAAAGAACAAGTAGGACTTCTTCTTAGCTCGTTGCCATGTAATAGGAAACTTTCTTTAAACTTTTGCTATTGATATGATGGGTTTTCTTGTGAAATTCTGAGGCTTTCAGCAATTTCCAATCAATAATTGATCAATTTCTGCATTACCTTGTGCTAGAGGACCTGGAAGTGTGTTATGTATATGGAACAAAGCGTAGTCCTGATTATATCATGAACTTGAATAAATAATAAAGTCAATTATGTACCATGCGGTATAAATTCAGGGTTCAATATACAAGACAACTCTTTCTGCATATTGCAAATCAGTAACTATATTTAGAGTTTCTTTAAAATCCCTTAGTACCATGAGATATTCTGCCTTTTGGACAGAATTATAAGGACTTTGATCTTTCTTACTTACATCTTCTGATTTGTAACCTGCCTTTTCCTGATTTATTTTCTTCAGTATAGAATATATAGGCCCCAGTTATTGGTGTGTCATGTACAATGTGGAGAAGAGTCCAAGTAGTTCTCTTTATAAGGTTAATTCTATTGCTTTTAGGTTAATTGCTATTACTCTCTCCTGAAAAAATTAGCGCAAGGTTTGTTCCAGGGTTCTTTGTCTCGCCTTAATTTTTTAATTTCGTTATTAATAAAAGGCACTACAAGCTCTGGTGGGTTAATTCCTGCTAGTTGACAAAGCCTCAACTTTCCTTTTACTATTAATTCAGAGCCTTTTTCCACATAAGTTTTTAATTTTTTACATGGTTTATGTGGTAAAAGGATGTATTCTGAGATAAAATCTTCCCTTTGCATTAAAATTCTTGTAGGAGAATTTCTGGAAGACAACGATTAGAATGCAAGTAAGATTTGGATTCACCCTATCTACACGTGCCTCTGTAATTTCTCTTCAATGACAGTTAATTCTTTCTCAGCATCAGCTGTCAATTCCCTGGGACTATTTAAGTCTTTGTCACCATCTAAGGTTTTTGGTTTTTTTTTAATAAATTATTAGATCAGGCATTATCCCAACAGCTAGTCATAGACTGGAAATGTCTCCTAACAATCTTTGAAAGTCATTAAGAGTCCACAATCAGTCTCTCCTAATTTGTGCTTTTCTATAAAGCTATTTTATAATCTGGGTAATTGACAGAATCTCCTCTTTGTATTTTTCCAGGAGGAATTTGTAATCCCCATATAGGTAAAACTTTCTTTACTTCTTCAAACATTCTTTCTAAAGTATATATGTTTGAACCAGATAGCAGAATGTCATCCATGTAATGGTAAATTATAGATTTAGGAAATTGTTTACATATTTCCAATGGCTGACTTACAAAGTGTTGGCACAGGGTGCGGCTATTGATCATTCCCTGTGGGAGGATAGTCCATTAATATCTTCTAGTAGGTTGAGAATTATTATAAGTAGGTACTGTGAAGCCAAATTTTTCTTTTTCCTTTTATTGGAAGGGTATAGTAAAGAAACAATCTTTTAAATCAATAACTATAAGAGGCCATCCTTTAGGCAATAGGGAAGGCAAAGATATTCCAGACTGTAGAGGACCCATAGGTTGAATTATCTTGTTGACTGCTCTTAGATTTGTCACCATTCTCCATTTTTCAGATTTCTTTTTAACAATAAATACAGGAGAAATCCAAGGGCTGATTGATTCTTCAATATGCTGAGCATCTAGTTGCTCCTGTACCACCTGTTCTAAGGCCTGCAGTTTCTCTTTTGTTAAAGGCCATTGTTTAACCCATATTGGTTTTTCAGTTAACCATTTTAAAGGTAAGGCTGTTGATACCTCTAAAGATTTTCTATTTGCTTTGTGTCCTTGTAAAGCCTGAATGGCTGGTGACCCTTGTGTATAGTACCTTATAATATCCTTCCCAGAAATTCAAGATTCTGGGACTGCAGAAATTTTAATCCATTGCTGCAACAGGTTACAAACCCACAAATTAACTCTAATATTAGCCGCATATGGCCTCAGTCTCTCTGTTCTTCTGGCCCTATGCTTTTAGCCCATCTCATGCTTTGTTTCACTTCAGATAGGGTTCTAATTCCTAGCAAATGAATATCTGCACCATGAAGAGGCCAATTCAGATGCCAATATTCTGGAGTAATTATAGTCACATCTGTACCTGTGCCCAGTAGTCCCTCAATTACAATGTTATTTATACACACTCTTAGCTTTGGTCTTTGATCATTTATAGAAGTCTGCCAACATATGCACTTCCTATTAGAATTTTTGATTCATCCTCCATGTTTATTCCATCATCCAGAACTGTATGGTTTTTTTTTTTTTTTTACAACAGAAAATGGAATTGTTAATTTTCCTGGTGAAACAGGTCTCCTTCACAGTGACTGGGAATGACTGAACTACATTTGACTTTGGAGCCTATGAGAGCCCCCTCCAGGAGTTTCCCTATGGTATTAGGTTTCCTTGTCTGTCTTTTGTTGATCTACATTCATTGCTTCAATGTCAGCCTTTGCCACATCTTCTACATAATCCAGAAGGTTGAGTACTTTTAGTTTTGCAATTCCCAGAGAAGGCAATATTTCTAGGAATTCCTTGTCTACAATCCCTTCTCAGATGTCCTATTCTACCACAATGAAAACATTTGGCATTTTTATGTCTCCTTATACCTGTAGAAATTGCTTCTCCTACCCAAGCCTCAGTATTATAGTCAAATGTCTCAATGTTCATTGTATGCAGGATCCATTTATCCATTTGTAGTGATCTACCCTTTAAAGATCCAAGTACCTTTTTGTATTCTAAGTTGGCATTTTCAAAAGCCAGAGATTCAATAAGTACTGTCTAGCTTCTGGGTCTGTTACTCCTATTTGTACAGCTGTAATCTTTTTGTTCATATTCTTTTATTTTTCATTCAAAAATTTACACTTCCACCCCTTCTCCCAGTCCCCTCCCTCTCCCCCTCCTCCTGCTTCCTTAAGAGGGGGCAGGGTACCCTGCCCTGTGGGAAGCCCAAGGCCTGCCTCCCTCCATCCCATACAGCCATAATCTTTGTAAAAAGTCACTGAAGAGTTCTCTTTGGCCCTGTTTAACCCTAATATATGATTCAATTAATTTTTCTAGTTCTTGAAGCCTGTCCCAAGCATTTAAGGTTGCTATGTGGCATAGGGACAAGATGTGTTTGTCATAAAGAGCGTGATCCTGTGGGTCAGCATAAGTGTTCTTGTCAAGAATTTGATCTTGGGAAGCCTTAAATCCATTTGCTTTTCACTGTTGTTCTAAAACTTTTTGCCTCTTCTTGCCAATAGCATTTCCATAGTAGTTGCAGCCCGTCTTCTAGGACCACTGCAACTAATTAAAACCAATCATGTGGGGGTATCCTCACAAGCAGGAAACACAAACCAGAAGCTGCGCGGGTCGCTGTATGGCAGAGAGTGTGAAGCATGTGCAAGCCTGGGAAATTGCCAAGTCACCCACCATGTAGTAGTTCTGCTGTGGCAGGGTTTTGACAAAAATCCACTTAGTAGGTGAAATCAAGCCAGGAGGGCTGGGGTAGGAGACCTTCTGGGCTGCGGGCCTTTTGGGCCTATCCCAATAGGCATAGAGTTGGGATTCATGTGGGCATCAATCAGATGAAGATGGAAGCTATAAAGTAATCCCACACTAGCTCAGAACTGACAATAATAAAGTGTTGTTTATTTAGGGGTAGACTCACAGATGACAGTCCTCTGCATGAATGGGGAACCAGAATCAAATCCAGCAGCTGGGGGTGAGAGTGTGAAAGATTTATGGCTGCATTTATAGTATAAGAGACCACACCCAAGTGGGCTGGTATCTTAATGGCTATTGGCTGAAGGAGTTCCCACAGCAATAAACTGCTACAACTTTCTTAGCTTTATAGATTTCATGTATAATAATGAAAACAGGAGGCCATCACTGACTTAATAAACGGATGACTTTATTAAGAGAAGACAAGATAGGTATTTACCTCAAACCATCCACAAAAACAAAGCACACAGACTTACTCATACAATACTTTGGTTTAAAAATTATTTATAACACCAATGCTAAACCTGATGTTCAGGTGTAAAATACAAACCACAAAACACAAGCTTGCATAGATGAATTGATGTAGATGTACAAGTGGTATTGAAGGAAGGCTCGGGCACTGGACAGTGCCTTAATGATGTCAAGCAATGATGTCAGCCTCCCCAGACACATGAAAGTAACCAGCACCATATTTCTCATCTTCCTCAACAGGTTATGGACAGGAGCAATTCAGGCTATACAGAGATGGTTGGAAATAGACTGTTGCCCACAGGCTAATTCAGATGGGTGCATACCATACAGTCCCTCCACTAGACACCTTAAGGCATTCACAGTTTTACTCAATCTCTAGATAGGCATGTGGTTTGAGGTGGTCTCTTTCTTCAGACAAGAGACAATATCCTATTGAGGTTCTATTCAGCTCTGTGAAATATGTACTTCACAGCCATTATCCCCCCTCCTGCCTTGACTATAAACTAACCAGCCTTGGGATTCCATTTCATGTGTTATAAGCATACCTACTTCCCCATACCTAAAAGGCTCTTACCAAATGAAGTGGGTGGTTCCTGCAGACCTTAACTCAAGAGATTATGTCTTTAAATTATAAAACAAATGGCAGTATAATCTCAAATTTCCTGAGAAACTTGATTTATGTAGCAAACTTATACTTTCAATTCCAGTAACTTCCAAATTTTTTGCAAGAATAGATTGTTCTTAGGAGATACCCAGCATTAGAGACTTCTCGTTTCAAAATGTCACTTTTATATGCCATTTCCCTGTTTTACTTTCTAATATTTTACATTATTTCTTGAAATTAATAGCTGGTTGCTCATTAAAAGCTATATGAAAAATATAGCTATCACTGAGAAAGGACATCTGTCTTTCAGATTAGTAAAGGCTAAAGCTATAGCCTATGGGAATTTAGAGAAAATTTACTCAGAAGTAAAACTTTCTAATTCCCAAAGCTCTTACCAAATTTTTAGCTAGAATCAATTCCAGCAATTACAGTCTAAATTCAGTGTAGCAGAATACACCCAAAGTATATAATTCATCACAGTATAGTCTCTCTCAATGCCTACACTTTACTTTTTGCAATCCTTGCTGATTTGTTACTCAAACCCTTCATTTGTGAATCTCATCAATGAAGACCAGGGCAATACAGTCACATAATTAATTCTGCCCTGACCTAGAATGCTGAAATCAGTATACCATGAAAAGCAACTTCAAAAGAGAAAACTACTTTCTGCTTTGCTTAAAATGCACAAATGCATATTAAACATATGATGAATATATTTAGCAGTAGCGCTCAGATTTATAAGAGAAAAGAAATGGCTTTCAGTGGTAAACACGTGATTGCATGACTGTGCTCGTCTGTGGCATCCAACACAGCCTAGTAAAAGGGGCTCTTTTATCTTCTCTACCATAGGCAAATGTTTCCTGCTTAATTCTCTCTTAAAAGTAATAAACTACAACTCTTCACATCACCATGTCCAATAAATATTTCCATTTTGTTTGGTTTTCTCCTGTTTTTGTTTTTAATGGTAAATAAACATCCCAATACACAAAAATAATTGTTAAAATTCTTAAAAAATAATCTTAATTTTGTCACTGAACCACAGAACCCTTAGAATATATTTGCACAATCACCATTAAAAGGAACAGGAAGCTCTCAACTGTTCAGAAAGTTTTCACTGTGTGTGAATATTCCAGCCAGGGAATTCTCCCCTAGCAGTGCTTCTGGTCATGCCCGCACTACTCAGGGAGCTGAGAAGTGTATCTATTAATACAGAAGTCAACCCAAGTAGTGGCAAGAAGTTCAAAGCTCCAGATGATGCTGATGATGTCTGAGGCTCTTCTATGGATTGCATGCCAATGGGGAGATCAAGGAGTACATACCAAACACAATGGCCTCTGTTGGACTCAAAGTAATTTAAGGCAAAAATGATCTTCACAGACACTGCTGGCATAAAGTGCAGGGCTCATCAGAAAAGTGACTATTAATGTTTTCATAGATTAGTCTTGCTTTCTTAGAGACTTTAAAAGTAAATTTGAACATTTCTGATGAGTTACACAGCAGAAGCAACAAAAGTCTGAGTCTTCCCTTTAATTGTCTTACACATCATAATAAAATCCAACCAAACAAAAAACTTTCACCACATATTTGGATAATACTGCTCCATGCAGCATTAACAGGACTCTAGACAGAAGGCTTCTCTCTGCCTACATTGCCCTACCACAGGGCAGGAAGAAACAAACATCCTGTGACCAGTCAGATACACAGCTATGGCTCTTGAAGCACACAGGCACCAACAAGGAAGATGGGGTGACTCTTTTGAGTGACTTCTTTGCTATGAGCAGCATATAATGCACACATTATAGACTTTAAAAATATTTATTTTTCCTGAAAGATCAGGTTTTGATTTTTTTTAGGGACTGTTCTAAAAAGCCTGCTACAAGAACATAACACAGCATAGGCAGTGAAATCAAGGTGAGCAATGTTTCCTTTCAATGTCAAGGCTCCCCCAACAAACACTATCCCCCTCAAATGGAAGAAGCTATTTATTTCTAGCTCTATTCTGTCTGTCCTCTGAGTTATTTCTGCATGGGCTTCAGATGATCATCAGACTGATGACCTTAGCCAATCAGAAGTTATCCTTTAAAAGTATCAAGAACAGCTGGGTGGTGATGGCACACACCTTTAATTCTAGCACTTGGGAGGCAGAGGCAGGCGGGTCTCTGTGAGTTCAAGCCCAGCCTGGTCTACAGAGTTAGTTCCAGGACAGCTAGGGCTGTAACAGAAAGAAACCTTATCTCAAAAAACTAAAAAACAAAACAAAACAAAACAAAAAAAAACCCAACAAGAAATCAAGAATAATAGATCTTTATATTTCCCAAATGAGTTTTATACAAAGGCAATAGTCATTAAAAATCAAGGCTGTAAAATGTTAACCACTTATGTGGTAAACAAAATGAATGCACCATATGATAGTAGTTTTTTTTTTTTTTTCAATTTGGCACGAAGAGATTTAGAGAAGCTGTAACAGTATTAGAGTCCAGTGAAACACAGGTTACATATTTTAAAACATGGTTATCTATGTCCATGTGACCAGTGTCACTATGAAAAGGTTTCTTCTGGTGCACATCTATGAACATCTCTCTTCCTAAATTAAATATTTCTCAAGACCAGGAAACCACAGTTTGGTTGTTGCTGTTTTGGTTTTTAGTTCATTACTATACTGCCATTTGTCATAAAAATCACTTGACCCATAGCATTTCAATGACATGCGAAGTCACTTCCAAAAGTTCTCAAGATTCTTTGAGAACAAAAGAAGCAAATATCTATTCTCGCAACAAAGCAATTATAACTAACAGTAGCTTGAATACTGGAATCAATTTTCTTTCAAGTTAGAATATTTAATCTGACTTTTAACTATGCTCTTTTCTAAGTAATAGTTAAAATAGGGAAGGAAAGGGGAGAACGTCATGTCAGGTAACCTTATGATGAGACTCCTTAATATACTGTGCTCATTCAGTAATACTAGGGGTCTAAGGGCAAGACCTACAAAGAAATTCAGAAACAAAAGAATTAGTCTATATGTTGACAGCAAAACATAATATAGTATAGACCTAATAATTAAACTGCATCAAACTTCAACAACAGAAGGAACAAAATAAATGTATTCATTTTAATATAAAAATGATAATTAAAAAGCAGAAACCACAGTGAAGAGTGGCAGTTCATTAAGAGCTATTAGCTGCTCCTATCATCTCAAAAATGCATTATTTGAGTGATAGCAAAATTTGAGAACATTAAGAATAATTAAGAAATTTTTTTCTATCTTCTTAGTCATAAGTAAATAATTACTGATACTCTTAAAAACTGTTCACTTTACAAAAAATAAACAAAATATTTTAAAATTCTACTCTTTAAAAAAAACTTTGAAAAGTAACAGCTTTTCCAATACTGATGTTGAGCTGGCTATCACATGGGCCGCACTCCTTTGGCCATCCACCACCACAGGTAAGACTCCAGCATCTGGTTAAGTGGCTTGGCATTTTTTTTAAACTGAAATATGTCCATTTTACAACAATAAATATGATGAAATGAAGTTCATGAAAAGCAAAAGAAATGCACTTTTAAAGCAAAAGTAATCATTTCATGAGATATAAAAGTAAATATTTATAAAACAGAAATGTGGCAAAAACATTGCCTGTTTTGACTAATTATCAAATAAAAATGCAGCTATACTTTTTCTTTAAGGTTACCAGTATAAAACATCTTTAAAAAACATGATGTAAAATCACAGGGCAGTTAAAGAAATATACAGCATTAGCATAAGCCAACAAGACTAAGCTTTGATATAGAAACCATTGTACAGAATGGGACTTAAGGCTAGACTTTCCATTTGTCTGAAGGAAGATCTTCCTATATTATTTCATGGCACTCGGGCCTATAATTTCCCTCCCGTCCACTCTTCCCAAATGTTTGCACCACTTTGTCTTTTTCTTGCCCACAGCTTCACTCAAATTTCTATCATATGTAACTTTTATAAAGAAAGATATACAATCAGAGATCAAAATCTGTTGGGAACAGTCTCCCAGAATCCTCCCCAAGGTTAAAACAGTCTGGAAAGACAAGGCAAATGGAAGATAGGCAGTCCCTAAATTATTTCTCTCACAGCAAACTATTTTTTCTTTCCTAAATAAGCAGCATATTGAAATGACAAAAAAATAATAAACAAAACAAAAAAAAACCCATACAATGAAAATAACAGCAAGTCCAGCTGGGAGACTGTCAATCAGATACAGACATAGCTTGGCTGCCATTTATATTAACTAAGTGATATGGGCAAATAAATACTTCTATAAATTAGCAGCCTGACAAAGACTGGAGTTTTAATGGGAGTTTAAAGGTCCTGTGGAAAGGAATACAATGGCCATCAACATAGAAGCAGAACTACACACCTGGACAAAGACTCACTTCATCAAATTCAACTTCCTGTTGAATGAGCCCAATTATTACAGGTGCTTAAGACATCACTGAGAGATTGCCAACAAAAACTGTTACATCCTAGGAGCAAGACGCTTGCTGTACACAGCAAGTAAGACTGATGGCGTCAACTCTTAGGAAAAGGTTCTATTTCCTTTGGCTCCACAATTAAATTAGATAATCAAAGCTATGAAAGGCTATTTTTTTCTTTAATTTTCAGTTGACTCTTTATGAACCTGAGTGAAAGGATTGAACAACTAAGGTTTTTACAAATAAATCTTAGCACATGATGAACTAGGGGCCTCAGAAAGACTTGCCTTGGAGGAGACAGCAGCACAGTGCTGAAGGATGAACCTTAAGCAACTTGCCTAACAGCTTCTGTGGCTCTCCAGAGCCTTTACTGACCCATGTGTTCAGAATACCAGACTTCCACTGCTCTGGCCATTTCCCCCATATCTTATAGTTGTCATTTTACTTTTTCTAAAGAGGATAAAAACCAAAGACTAGATCCTTCAAAATATTATACTAACAACTATCATACTAACAACGAAGTGGCTATTTCATATACTTTACTATACTTTTTTGAATCAAAACGCTATGATTTACTTGGTAATGCATTTCTGCACTTCTAATTGCTAAATAAACCTTAGTCCCTAAATGTAGATATCTTATACCGAGCAAGTGTCATTTTGTGCAGTTCTAATTATGTCCCAGGAAACAGATTCAGAGAAGAGGTGGCCAATATTCAGAAGCTGTATTTCCTTACACTGCCCAAGTGACCAGAATAACCAAAACATGTGAAGAGAACTGAAATTTTTTATAGTTAGAAAACACTTGAGAGTAACTCCCAGGAATGGCACATAGAAGGACAGCCAATGTGGAATGCATTGTGTATTGTTCAGTTAATATGTGCTACAGCAAGTCCATTTTCAAGGCAGATTCCATTTTTTTGTTTGTTTCTTTTACTGCTTATTATGGAAACCTGGAGAAAGAAGAAAAAGGAAAAACAAAATGCAGGTAACGGGCACTTGAATCAGAAAAAAATATAAAGCTATCTTTGTAGTTTTAACTTTGTCATGATTTTTCACTTTTTGATGGTGCAAAAGTGCAAAGTAAATACCTGAGAGTGAAAATAAAACTCCACATCCGAAAGCTTCCTAACTATATTATCTCATTGCAATGTATGAACACTGAGTTTGGTTAATCTTGCTGTGCAATGTTTTTTTATTTGCAAGTTTTCTATAAAGTTTTAATTTAAAAAAATATGCAAGTTTAAAAATTCACTGTCTCCCTACCCCAGATTCATCTTCATTTCTAAGTACTCCAAGTGCTTCCTCTTTGCTTTGTTCTTTTTAAAGCCTTTGTTTATAAAATCTCATGTACAGAATCAATTTGTCACTTTAATACCTTGTA
This sequence comes from Ondatra zibethicus, assembly GCA_004026605.1. Taxonomy (NCBI): domain Eukaryota; kingdom Metazoa; phylum Chordata; class Mammalia; order Rodentia; family Cricetidae; genus Ondatra; species Ondatra zibethicus. The sequence goes on from PVIU01006919.1 coordinate 28,217, forward strand.
GAAAATGTATGTGGAGGACAGACAGACACATCCTGCCCCCAAATGATTCAGCTTTGAGAAAGAACAAACCACAAGCTATTTCCAGCTACATCAGAGATGTTGGAAATATGAGTAAATGAAAAAGAAGTAAAAACTTCACCTAAGAAACCTTCAGTGAAGTTCCATAACTTGTTCTGCAGACATCTCTCATTCGCTTCCTGCCCTGCAAGGTCTCACTATGTAGTTCATATTTGCCTGGCATTCCCAATCTTTCTACCTCTGCTTCTGGAGTGCCTGAACTACAGGAATATAGCACCGCATGCAGCCTTCTTCATAACTGACAATTCTGGACTATGTATTTTACTACCAATCTTTTGAAGATAGGGAAGTTAAAAAAGGAATTCTTTCATTGAGTAACTTTGATGAACATGTGTATATACTGGGAAAACAAATGTATCTAACTATGCTTCCACTGTAAATATTAATTTACTATAGTTCTCCATTTCTTTCCTCATCTTCTTTACTGCACCTCTCATCTGTGAGAAGCTAAGTGGCATGTATATGTACACACTGTAAATCTAATTCCTACTGTCAGAGATGGCTGAACATCATCAGCATGCTTGAATCAAAACTGTTTTAGGTTTCAGAACTTTTCTCTGAAACATATGCACAGACTATCCTTAATTTCTCACTTTTAATTGATATGACTACAGACTGGCAGTTGAGGTACCACAAATCTGAAAAGTTTACATTTGAAATGCTCCAAAACTCTGAAACAGTTTGAAGAATGTGTTAGTTTTGAAAACCTTCAGCCTTCAGATTTCCGTTGTTTAAACTCTGCAGATAAAGCATTCCAATGAATCTAAGTGCCCTGCAATTCCCTCCAATAATGTGACAAAATAGCACTAACTTGCATGTGGAGGACACAGACAACCCTGCGCTTCACGTAAAGCAATGTACTTTAGCTTGCAGTGTTTAGTAACTGAGGAGGACGTCATGCTTTCCCCTCCCTTAACTAGAAGACAGCATTTTATTTCCTATTACAGGACCTCAGCTTGGTCACAGACACTCCGTACCTCTATGTGAGGGCTCCGCCTTTGAGAAATGACGAGTGGCACTGTGCTGGTTTGTAAGATGCGTGTGGTCCAGATCCACAGGGTCCATCACTGTAGGCGGTGGTGGTCTGCAGGGAGTCAGAATTTAAAAACTCTTCAGTGATGCTTACTACAGTTCCATCTTTCCCTAAGCAACATGGCAAGTTTTTTACTGTGCATCAGAATTCTTAGTTTAGTTCCTGGGCAATTACATGTCCTTGAATAAATTATTTTTTATCTTACTGTTCTTGATGCCTATAACTCACTAACCATATTTTCCCAATATCTAATATGTATGAGGCATTGTGCTGATGGAAGCAAATGCGAATGAAGTATGGCCTGCCCTTAATTTACTTCATGTTGCCAGATTCTATCCAGGAAAAAGAAGTGAATAAATTAATAAAGCTAAATAAAGAAGAAAAGAAGGAGTCAGAAAGGGCAGCAGCAACCAAGAATGGGAGACCATTTACAAGCAACAGTGGTACTTTATCCACTAGGTGGCAAAATTTATCTTAAAAACATGGTACTTTCTGTGCAACCCTTTGACAAGGTTTTATGTCAAAGAGAAACAAAATGTCAAAGGGAAAATTTTAAATTCTAAATTTATTAATTTAATTAAAATAGAATTTTGTAAATATCTGACATTAATGAAAACAAAAAGAACCAGTTCAATTCTGTTTAATTTTCTAAAGGTATAGTCAAATGGTATATGTGTGTGTGCATGGATATGTACACACACGCACACCATATTATAGGATTTTTTGTATAATTATAAAATATAAGTATGTTGAGGTTTTAGAACCTGTAGTCAGGTTGGTACAAAATTAGCTGTGTAGTCAATCTAAAAAGCAAAACAATCATGTTTGAATTTCTCTACTTATCCCTAGCATAAATCACTTCTGGGGTACTGGGAAGGGTCAAAAGAAATGACAACTTGTTGTCTCCTGTAGGGAGAATTCCACATCCGCAATGTGGAAACTACAACATAAGTATACATGTGAGCATGGTCAGATGAGGTTAGTGGCTGACCCAAGTGTAAACACTTTTTAAGCACCAACAATACAGTTGTTAACAGGATCAGATTCAAGAAGGATCAGATTCCAGATTCCATAACACAGAGCTACATATGTGTATCATCAGGAATAGCAGTGCCTGCACATATGATATGTGTGTCTGGATATTTTGAAATGGAAGAGGTCAATCAACATCTGTGCTCTGTGCACCCCCAAACCAAATGGAACAGCACAGAGTGAGCACTAAGCGCCAGCTAGAACGATCTCTTCACCCTTGTATCGCAAACATTCAAATGTCACTTGAAAATACATTCTTAATTTTATGTTTTAATATTTTTGTCCCTGCTATATGCATAAAAACAACGCACAGTGAGAATGGCAATACTTTCATTCAGAATCATGTGTCTATAATACTGACTCTGTTGTGTTTGTTTTCTCAATGTTAACTGATATTCCTAACACCTTACAAGGTGACATAAGACATGTTAGGAAGAACTGAGACAGAACAAGTGATTTCAGGATTTAGCTAAGTTTAGAGTCAAGACCAAGAAAAGGGCATTGTTTATCACTGTAGCTTAGAGGTCTCCTTAGATTTTCATAAACCTCTCCAGAGACCCCCAAACCTGAAGACAAAGCACTAGACGTCCATGCAGAGACAAGCAACTCACTCCAAGACACCCTCATTTTTATGCAGAGTTGTAAAGATGCTCCGCTGAGCTGTTTTCAATTACATTTTATTTATACTTGAAATAGAATTAATCACTTTTCCTTTCCCTTTCATTCCTCCAGTCCCTGACATGTCCCTCTTCATTTTCAAGTTGACAGTCACTTTTTCTGTGTTTATATTTGTTACATAAGTAACACAGGGATACATGTATGCACACACACATACATACAAACACACATATACAATATAGTCTGCTGAGTCCATATGTGCATATGGTTTGAAGCTGCCTACTTTGCACTGGACAACCAATATGGGGCTCATCCCTGGGAGAGGCTAATTCTTCTCTCAGCAGTCAATAGTTGCCTGCGATTCTTTGTTTAGGGTTGGAACCCAGCAAAAGATGCCCACTTCTACATTACATGTTCATTGATATTGCTATTGTTCAGATCTTGTTCATGCAGTCATTTTTAGGGGAGACCATTTCATAGCAGACTTCCTAGAGCAGTACAAGGGCTACATCTAGACTTACTGTTTCCTACACAATTATTATAATGCAATGGAGAGGATTGTGTTAAAGTTAGTGATACTTATGGTTAAAGATGGGAAAAGAGTTTATGCTGTGGTTCTTATGTTACAATTACCTGCTTCCTTCTCTTCTCATGAAATTATATTTTTAATTAGTATGATTGCTAAATGTTCTTCAGCCTCTGGCTGCCTGTACCTGAGTCAGGCTAAGTGGCTCATTAGGCTTGTCACACCCAGTGTTTTTACCCATGTCACTTAACAAAGTTATCACAGTGATCTGAGTAATTGCCTGTAGACTATAAACTTCATAACAGCAAAAAAATCTTCACTCTTAGAGATTGGACTTATCTTAGGTCTAAGTATTTGGGTAATCAAAAGATGATTCAGTGTAGAGAAATATAATTGATATTTATATGAATATGATAGAAAGAAAAAGAGACTTGCATGAGTTTTAGACTTTTCTATAGTAAAAACTAAAATCACAACTAGCATTTTCAGTATAAAATCCTGGAGTTGAAACTTTGTTTTTTCTTTCCTTAGACAAGTTTTCTTCCCAAGTGATTTATAACACAACCTCCTCCTGCCTTAGCCTCACTGGGATCTAAGTGTGCACAAGCACACCCTCTGAAGTCTCTGCAGTGTGCACAAGCACACCCTCTCTCTGAAGTCTCTGCAGTGTGCACATGCACGCCCTTTAAAGTCTCTGCAGTGTGCACAGCACACCCTCAGTCTGAAGTCTGCACAGCACGCCCTCTGAAGTCTCTGTAGTGTGCACAAGTACGCCCTCTGAAGTCTCTGCAGTGTGCACAAGTACGCCCTCTGAAGTCTCCGCAGTGTGCACAGCACGCCCTCTGAAGTCTCTGTAGTGTGCACAAGTACGCCCTCTGAAGTCTCCGCAGTGTGCACAGCACACCCTCAGTCTGAAGTCTGCACAGCACGCCCTCTGAAGTCTCTGTAGTGTGCACAAGTACGCCCTCTGAAGTCTCTGTAGTGTGCACAAGTACGCCCTCTGAAGTCTCTGCAGTGTGCACAGCATGCCCTCTGAAGTCTCTACAGTGTGCACACGTACACCCTCTCAAGTCTCTGCAGTGTGCACAAGCATGCACTCTGAAGTTTCTGGCTTGGAATTAAACCACACTACTGACTGATCCTTAATTCCCACAAGAAAGAGGAAAAAAAAAACTTGGAATAACAAAAGAAATTGGAACCTTGACAGCAGATGCTCCGAGCTCCTCATGAGAATCTGTTGTTTGTTTTGTTGTTGCTGACTGGTCCACTGCTAAGCTGAAGTATTACAGAATGATCATGGAAACCCATGTTCTCCTATACTTTATACTAACTGTCTATGCAAAGTTACTTACCCAACATTTCCATCATGATTAAAAATGAAAGAGGAAACAGAAGCTATGCAAAATTCATACACTCACAAATCTGTTAAGCATATGAGGCTTTATATGTTAAAATAATGTTTTATAAAATCCTTATTTGTAGTAAGGAGGAGAGGGCTGTGTTTTTGGTGACTGGTTAGTTTATACCCAAAATAATTACACAGAAACTGTATTTATTGAAATACTGTTTGGCCCATTAGCTCTAGCCTCACATATTTGTTTAACCCATTTTTAATAATTTCTGTGTCACCACGAGTCGTGGCTTACCGGAAAAGATTTAGTGTGTCTGATCTGGGAGTTTTATGGTGGGTGGCTCTCTTTGACTCTGTCCCCTTTTTAGTATTTTGGTTTTTTTTTCTTTTGTCTATCTAAGTCCTGTCCTATCAAAAGGCCAAGGTAGTCTCTTTATTTAACCAATGAAAGCAACAGAAATACAGAAAAGGCTTTTATTTTAACATAGTAAAATTACATATAACAAAACAGTTATCAAGTAAGAATTACAGTTATAATATTTATATCTATTTTATTTTTTATCATAACAATGGAAAGCTCTTAACTATAACCATTTTTTAACTCCATCAAAGACATTAGAAGGATATAGTATTACCTAGGTAAACAAGAAGTAAGTAACTTCCAAAACTCTAGAAGTGACAGAGACATCTTGTTGCCTGTACAGTCACCCAAAGTTTTTTTGTACTGTTGTGGCATCCATCTTCAGTCTACAGGCCCATAGTATCCAGTAGACATTTTTATAAAGCAGGAAAATTTAAAGACAGTTTAGTTACTTTTTTTTGTATTTTGTAGAATGTCTCGTAGACTCTTTTATGAATCAGGAACCCCCAAAGGATTATCTTTAGGCAAGTTTAGTAGTTTTTTTATTTTTGTGGGTTTTTTGTGTCCTGTTTATGTAACAGTTTAGGTAAGAGTAGTTTTTTGCCCAAATGGCTAGTAAACTTTATAAGGAGTCTCTTTAATGTCCTTTTTTTTCTTTTATTTTTTTTTTTGGAAGTAGTTTGGTGTTGTCAGGAGCAGACGTGTCTCATTGTCATGAAAAGTCCTAAGTTATTAAAACATTAAATGCCATATTTTGTTGTTTTTGAAAGATATGAAGAATTCCATTTAACAGAAATATATCTATGCACACCTAGAAAATTTAACTAACATGACTACAAACTTGACTATATTAATGATTATCTATTAACAACCTATATTTTTTAACTATATATTACATTTTTAAATGAACTACATAATTACAATACCAATTTCACATATACATAATATTTTATCAAATAATATTTAGAATGGGTGTTCCTTTCACTACAAAGGAGACATAAGAATCTATGTTTGTGCAACTCCACAATAATTCTTAAGAGTCACTTTAAAAGATCATTTGGTTGTTCACTTCCAACATGCCCAGGAGTCTTCAGAGGTCCTATTTATAGTCTACGAACTTGTTTTCAATTTTAATGAACCTTTAAAAAGAGCCACCCCAGCATGCCCTGTTTTATCTGCCGTCAGAGATATCAAAAGAGGCAAAGGACTTTGAAGGCTGAACAAAAATACCCCTAAAAACGATCTGAACTCATGTAACTAAACAAAAACCAGATATTTACCTCCTGAGAACAGACTGCCTCTTCCTTTACTTGGAAACTATAGGAATGTACAGAACTACAAATGTAAACGTCCTGTATGTGCTTAGCAAAAGCTAAAGAGCAACAGATTTTATACAGATTATGTTACTATTGTCCTCAGAACAATAAAAATTCTTATTGGTTTCTGAAAGGTATTTATATTTTGAAAGCACATAAGCTTAAAGTTACATTTTAAAAACAAATTTACCTATATATATAATATATATTTTTTAAAAATATAAAATAATGTGTGTACATGTGTTCAAACTTGTGTTGCTGCTCATGTGTGTGCTGAGGCACATTCACATGTGTGCAGGATTAAAAGTCAAGGTATTTTAATTCAGGGTATTTAAAATTTTACAAGTATATTTGCTTTCTTTCCTCTTTTTTTATTCTTTCTTTGAGACCTGTTTTCTTGTATCCTGGCTTGAACACTGAACACACTGTATAGACAACAATAACCTCGGCTTTCTGATTTTCTTCCTTCATTTTCCTTCGGCTAGGATCAACACACAAGCACTACTATGTCCAGTTTAGACAGTGCTGGGACCAAACCCAGGGTTTCTCTCATGCTAGGCAACACTTCTACAAAGCAAGTTATATCCCCAGCCCCTGCTTGTTCTTCTAAACTAATTTTAATGCATACATAAAAATATAAAACTAGAACATATTTACAAGGTAACATAATTCAATATATGAGTGTTTTCTAACATTCAAATCTGATTAAACATAACTATCTCCTCTTTTATTATTTCTTTTATTGCTTTTATTACAATATTTATTATATTTTATTCTTTGTGCATATGGGTGTTTTTGCTTTTACACATGTCTGTGAAACCCATGCAGGCAGTGCCCTTGAAGGCCAAGAGTGTTGGATCCCATGGGAGTGTAGTTACTCATGGTTGTTAGTTGCCATGTGGGTATTGGGAATCAAACCCAGGTCCTCTGAGAAGCCAGTGATCTTTACCACTATTGCTCCAGCCCCATAACTTCCTTTTTAAAAGGTGTATTATTTTCATCTATGTGTATGAGTGTTTGCCTACATGTATGATTCCACCACTTGCATACTCATTGCCCACATAGGCCAGCACAGGGCATCAGGTCCCCAAGACCTGAAATTACAGATGGTAGTGAGCCACCATGTGGTGGTTGGGAACTGAAGCCAGGAGCATTCTTTACAGTTAAATTTTTTCTATATTTTCATCTAGGGACTTGAAATACACAAATCACAACTGTCATTTAATTTTGCCCCTGTGAAATACCAAAGCTTCTTGTCCCTATTTAACTATAGATTAATTTCCATGAATCAAACCTCTTTTACTATTCTCCCATTTTCTCCATGCCGCCCTTCCATATTTAATGTTTCTCCTCATATTGTAATGAAACATTCTGAAAAGGCAATATAAACTAATAAGGAAAAAAGAACTTGCTTCTCCAGAGAGCAACTCTTCAATGCTGTGACTGTGTGAGTCAAGAAGAACACTGAGCACAGCCAGCTACTTTCATAGTGAGATTCAGTCTGCATCATGTCAATTAACTACACACACACACGCACGCACAGACAACACATTGCTTTTATCAAGTGAGCTATCTTCTCAGCCCCAAGCAAAGATTAAAATCTCAGATTTTAACTTAGAAATTAGTTAATTTCATCTTTCTCTAGCTGAGGGCACAAGACTTTAAATGCCAAGAAATAGTCCAAATAAAAAACAAAAAAGAAGTTTCCTTCTACCCCAGTGTTACTATAAATATTCCCTACATGATTTATGCATTCCAATGTAAGATTCTGAACATAGTTTAAGAATAACCCTGTGACACTTGAAACTACCTCCCAGTTGTAGAGTTTTGGCTCTCTGCTAGAAAGAACAGTTGTCTTCTCAGACAACTGATGTGTGCTCACCACCTCAAGGCCAACTCCCTCTTTCTCTTTTCCAGGGGCCATCTTACCTTGATGGCCTGTCAGTCTTGGAACGGTATGCTTCTTCACTCTCTTTTGATTTTGAGTGTGCTGACTTTGCTTTTGACTGCGGGCAGAAAAAACACCAAAGAACAGTAAAGGTGAACTTTAGAAAATATCTATTCTCCATCAAGCTTTCCTTTAGGAATTTCTGGCTACATTTAGCTGAATAACATAAAAGTATTTTATATTCAGTCATTCAAGACAAACATTGACAGACACAATGGTCTGGTAGTTTTCTTGGGTGTGTGTGTGTGCGCACACGCACACACACACACACACACACACACACACACACACACACACACACACACACAGTCCTCACAGGCATGTGTAGATAAGTAGGTGACCAGATTGAGTGGGTCAAACACTGCACACTCATAAACCACACATACACACATACGCATACTCACAATCCACACAGGCATGTGTAGATGAGTGGTTACACACTGCACATTCACAAACCACACACTCATACTTGCATGCACGTGTGCATGAACACATGCACACAGGCATGCATTTGCCGCACTCATTGTGATCCTCACAGGTACGCACAGCCGATCAGATCTAGAAGATACAGTTGATGGAATCTGAATCTGAGATTTTAAGCTCTTCTCTATATATCTGACTCATGACCAACCAGCCAACTAAAGCACATTTCAAGTCTAATTTTCTAAGAAAGGATTTGTACCAGTATCAGTTACAGAATATGGAAACTGCAAAAGGCAGGACACTAATAGTTAGCAACTAAACAAAGAGAAATGGGTTAAGTGATATTATCAGTACAGGTTCAAGGTTATTTTCCTTCATAATAATTACAGAAACTATGAGGTAGGCCCAGAGACCTAGAAGAGGAAGCAGAGAACAGTGCAGAGATTGGGTGTGTCCTGAGTACAGACTCTTGGCTGCATGTTCCCAGGCTAGTACGAACTCTGCTTCCCAGAGCCTTACTTCACTAACTCTCCTGTCTGCCTGCTCTTCTACACTACTTGGTTTTGCACTGTATGTAGTCTGTAATTTGTCTCACTCTAGAGCCCCTCTGGTCTCTGCCTCTTCAGCATATCCTACCATCAGCACCCACACAACTGTCTTCCTCTCACTGTCAAAGAAGGATACCTTTGTGTTTCCACACTGGTCCCAGTGATATCTTGCACACAAATACTGACTGTTAAATTGAACTTGCAATTCAATTAATTCACAGTAGAATAATGATACACAACTGCTTCTGATTAAGGAGGTAAAGATAATAGTCCCAGGTCCTGCTAAAATGTTCTTGTCCTGAGATACAAGCAATGGTTGCTAGGAATATGCATTTACTTTCCAGTCCTTCATCTACCAAACACAAACAGAAAGCTCTGTGAAAGGGCAGAGGTACAATGCAGGCACCCTGGGAAAGTGGGTAAATGCAGCTCACTGTGGCAATTTGTAAAGCAGGTAAAAACTGTCCCTCCTTTTATAGTGTGAGTCCAGGAAAACAGATCCCTGTATCTGACTCTCAGACTGAAAATGATCAAAGTGAGCCTCTCAGTCTGAGCAGTACCAATTCAATGATGTTTCCATTGTGAAACAACCATGACATATTAGTCATGTATGTAATGCAGTTTTTTACATAGCCAAAATGGATTTTTAGAGCTCATCCTAAGGGCAGAGTCCTGTTTTTCATCTCTCATTTCACTGTGATTTAAAAGAAGCAAAACTCAAGAGGCATCACACTACCTTGCAGTCAGGATCATGTTTTCTTTTGTCCAAAGATAACTTTTCTCGCTCTTTAGCTTTCTTGTAAGCTTTCTTTTCTTCAGCCATCAAAAGTCGAGCAATTTCCTAAGATATGGGCAATATCATTAGTTATAGATCGAGGTTGTGTCTCATAACATAGGGAAATTTCATTAATATGAACTGACCTCATCCTGGGCAACCTGAGCCGCTCTTATGTCCACATGCGTAGCCTGTGAACAAGAAACCCAACAAATAACTATAATCGGTGCTGTCCATTTAAAATATCTTACACAGAAGAAATTGGAACTTGAAATGAGTTGTAGCCAAGTCCCCCAAGTTGATGGCGAGTGGGCGCATTTTCAACAGCCAGAATAAAGGGACTGAGCAACTCACTCGACAAAATATTTTTAGAGAATTACCAAAATTTATTAATGCAGAAAATCAGGATATGGAGTTCAGTTGCTCATGCTTATCAATATGCATAGCTACTTGGAAAAGGCTTCCTTATCCGATAACACACATTCCTATAGCTTAAGTGAATGACTAAAACTGCAGATAGTGGCAAATTCTACAGAAACTTTTTTCTATGCATACAAACTTAAAAAATGGTTTAATTTACAAATTAGTCACAGGAAAAAATTAATAACCCCAATAATGAAAGATACCACTTTTCATAATATTGTACTTAAAGTACTTATTTTTAATAACAGATAACCAAAAACCATAGAAGGTCAAGCATGTATAAGTGGGGCGATATTCTACTCCTCTTCCACTGTCTCGATTTCCCCACCCTTAGAAAAAACACCAGTTTTTCAACTGATGGAACCATAATGCCAACAATAGAACTCTCTAATGGTTATTATAAAATTGAATTGTGATTTGGATTGCACATACAGTCCCATGACTTCGCTTGAACTTTGACCTTAAATGTACCTACCAAAAGTTCTTCCTCTTGCAATTTTCGGGCAATTTCAGCATCATACCATTCCTGGTCCCTGGGGCTCACTCGTGTGGGAGGACAGACAGCTTCTTTTATTCCTCTTGGTTTCATTCCTAGAAAAAATTCAGTTCAATGAGGTAACTGGGGTTGTTTTCTAAAAAGATAAAAATATTAGGAAAAAAATCTTAATATTTAAAATGATTGTAGAATGTACATTGTAGATTTCAGTGAGGGGTACACCTAAAATGAACTTTTTTCCAGAAATGGAAATAGTAACACACACAATTCAAACATTTTAACAGAGTTACTTCCCCAAATCTGCCTGGTAGAAGCATTTCTCATAGTTTCTTCACAGTACAAAGTCATACAAGAAACCAGAACAAAAACAAGTCTTCAAAACAGAAACCAAAAAGAAAAACATAGCCACTGAATATGAAAACATTTAAGAGAAAAGAAGGTTCCAGAATCAGAGTTTTAATGTGGTTTAGACAACCAAGAGAAAGGCTTCCTCTCAGGTCTTGTAGCCTATTCATCTTCCTGCAGAACAGACAGGGCCATCTACAAGTAAGGAGAAAACGTGTCAAAAATGACCCTGCTTACCCTCTGTCGAATACACAGAACCATTTGCTCTAGATCTTTCCTACAACTTTGACCCATCTGTTATTGACATTAAAAAATTTTAGGGAAAACATAACATAGAGGAATATCAGAAAGCGCAGTGACCTCAGAATTGTGTTCCTCTGGAGAGAAAGGGATGAAGAGAATTGACTGACAATTATGCTTTGTTACTCTGCTGTGTTATAGGAACACACACAGCCTTCTATAAATTCCAAATAAGGCAAAAGTTAATGTCATTTCAAAATTGGGGATACTTCTCTTTGTATACCTTTATAAGTTAGTTAGTCAACAAGATGAATATATTGCCCTCAGAAATAATAAAAACTTTTAAAGGCATCATAGATCAGGCATCTAGCATAACCGTCAGTAAGTGAACACCAGAGGGATACAAATTTACTCAGATATACTCTCTGTACTACTAGTCAAAGCCACTATCACTTACTAGAATCACTTATGAGTGCTTGAGCAATATTAAAACACCATCCCGACACCATGTATTCTAACTTGAAGAGCCTGGGTGAGCTCTTGCCTTGCGGCATCTATTTTAAGCCCTTCCAATGGACTCTTATCTTCAAGCAACATGGAAGTACTGGCTAAGAACATCAGGCCATCAAGATAAGCATATATTAAAATAGTTAGCAAATATCTAATTACATTTCATTCACAAGCTGCTACACATCTACATACATGAAAGTAAATTATATTTAGAGAATTTTGCTTATGTTATGAAATCTACTTTTATAGACATTCTACTGGACATTGTGGTAAATTTAAAATAGAGACTCATGTGTGTGATTGTTATCATAAAAACGACGAGAAACCTTGTCTTTCTTAACCCATACTTCACAGGACCTGACTAACCAGATCATCACAAATCACTTCTAGTGTTATTGAATCCTATGCTGGTTTGGCCTGGTTTACACCAGATTTCTGACTGGTTTGGGATAGTCTCAAGAAGAGGGCATATGCAAATGGGTATTACACTTGTCTGAATTATGATTTGTATGACCATATTTAGAAAGGCAGATTTTAAAGAAAATAACTAAACTTAAGTAGGGACCTGACACTGGGCAAAGTCTGAATGGATGAATTGTACCACACTGCAGTCTACAGAAAGGAAACAGGTTCAGTGAACGGCCTAAAGCTTCGCCTGATTTTTTACCTAGTGAAATGTTACAAATGGATACACTCAACTTTCAAAATATCCAACATTTTCGAACAGTGGGTTCTCCTATGCAACAAAACTAACTATAGAAACATCAGTTTAAATTCTAACAAAGATGTAGTTAAATGAATGGTGCTATTACACTGACAGGATGATAAAATTATAACTACTATCAGTCTACAAGTACCAGAGTCAAGCACCATCTCTCTCTGGCCCAGCTACAAGGAAGACAGTATGCTCAGATATCCGCACATCACCAGCATTTGCAGTTCTCATTCCACAGAAGCCTAGAGCCTAAGACGATGGATCTCTCTATAGGCAGGATCGCCTCCCCAGCTACAGTGTCCCCCCAGACCCAAAGTGAGACGTCTTATAAGAAATGCTCAGAGCCTAAGACAATAGATCCATTTTCGGCTGCCTTCTTGCTCCCCTACTGTGCAAATGCTCTTAGACTCAGGGTTGTTGTCCTATCCTGCTAGTTTAGTCATCAATAACTGAAAAGGGATCTGGCATATACCACATCGTTAAGAACTGTAAGCATTTCCAATAGTAAGGGCTGACACCAGTACCTAATTATTAGTTCTTAATGTAATCTCCTGACCATGTTCAAAATCAAATACCAACAGGAACTGGAAAGTAAAAGGTTTAAAGCAGGCTGAGTAGAAAATGATAAGCAGTAAGCAGTTCCCACTGTAATCATCTTAGTAGCTATAACCATACTGTCCTCTACACCCTGCATTAACAGAGCAAACCTTCAGTACAGCTCCAGGACTACTGGAGACTAAGTCGGTGCTTAGTTTCAGGTTCCCAGACTTCTTTAAGAACCTGGCAGATGACTATGCGCTCTAAAGGTTAACTGGTCTTTTGAGCACATTCATATCAGGTTCGCAGAGTCCAAATGCAGAGGTCAATGGAATGACCATGGAATTACCAAGTCTCCTCCCATACCCCATGCAACGTTTTTAATCTAGCCACAGTGTAACTTCCCTGTCAGCCTACTTAGTGAATACCAGCAACCTCTTCTCTATTCTCCCAGTTCTTTGTTCATGTCTTCCTAACATGATGCATCAAATATGAAAATGTTTATGTATTTGTCTTTAAATACATCCGTCTGTCTCTGAAGTTAGACTCTGGCACAAGGCTCAAACAATATATGTGGTCTTCAGTACAGCTTGCTAAACTAAAATTTACTTTTTCTTATAACCAAACCCTTTATTAACTTTATTTTTACTTTCATTGATTCTTTATGGATTTCACGTCAGGCATTCGGATCCCAATTATCTCCCCATCTCTTTGCACCTGCCCTCATAACCAAGACCTTTTAATGTGAGATAGGATAAGAAAGCCAGCAGAATCAGAATGAATCTGCAACCTAGAAACTAGCTTTGCAATCACCAGTGAAGCACGGGTAGAGCACAGCGGGTGCCAGGTGCTCCTTGATAGTTGTACTACAAAACCCCTCCATCTCTGCACAATTCAGTAGGCACTGACGGAAAGCAGAATGGTGAATGCTATGTCTATTAATTACAGCTGTCACGACAGTGTAGTAGCCACAAGGAAAGGCTCCCCTCAGAATGTCCCAGACAGCACACACTGCTGCTACTGTGTCCATGATAGACTGACTACAAGGTTAAGCTTCAGAGCTGCCAAAATTTAAGAGGTATTTCTTGTACATTCATTTCTTATTTTTATTCTAATTTTAATTTTGTCTTTTTTAACTTTTTTGCATGTATCTACATGGTATGAGAGTATACATACACATGAGTGTGTGCAGTGTTAATGCATGTGTGTATGGTCCCCTGAAGTTACTGGCTATTTTCTTGTTCTCTCTCAATTTTATGTTGAAGCTAGGTCTCTTGCTGAATTCAGAACTAATTATTTCGGGCTATCCAGAGTGTTCCAGAGACCAACCACTGTCTCCTGAGTACTGGGATTATGGGTACCTGCTAAGGCCACCTGATTTTTCTATGGATTCTAAATTTAAAATCCGGTTCTCATACTCATGTAGTAAGTGAGCCATCTCCCCGGCCCTTACCCTCTTGTTTCTGTATGGGTATTGAGTACTTGTGTATCTTGGCACTTAGAAGAAGTCCAGAATTAAGAGTTGCATGTTAAACCATAAAAGGTAACTTAAAACAATGATTTTTAAGCTTTAATTATGAAAGTATCACTTACAGGTTTAAAATATTACAAATGGACTCAAAAATTTCCAGTTTTAAAAAATATCCTACCCTAGGTATCTGTGATAAAAATGATCTGAATGTCTAAATCTGAAAGCCTCGCCGAAGTCTCCCTTACAGAAGAGAAAGATGAGGTCTAGAGATAAAGCACTTCTCATCCCCCTTGCAGACAAACACGTAAGTCAATTACAACCAGATCTTCTCGGTTTGCTTAATTATATCCAAAAATTCAAGAATTTTGCAAACAACAACTAGTATTTGGCATCTGTATTTGCAACCTGGCCCTGAAGAACCCTCCAACACAGCATGCTCTTAAGAGAGAACAGTACAGATATTTCCTTCTTCTGGAGACCTAAGATCAATAGAAGTCCCACACAGTACCTGGCTCCAAAATTAGAGGTCAAATTGGAGAGAGACAAAGGTTGTGTACGATGCTTACTGAACTGACTGGCTTTACACACAGGTTTCCCAACAGGGGTTCCATTACCTGCATCATGGTGGTGCTGAAGTTCTTCATCCTCTGAGAAGGGAGGAATCCTGGGCTTACGTCTCCGTTCTCTGTGATCACCTTGCCCAAGGTCCCTCCCACACACAATTTCATTAGAGGGAAGCCCTGTTTTCTGTGAAGTCTTGGGTGAAAGTCTGCCATGGTGTCGGGACAGTTTTTCCCAATTCCGAGTTCGAGGGCTACCGTTAGCCTCCCAGTTATGAGAATCAGTGCTCAGAAATACCTCACCACTGATCTTCGGAAGCGGAGGTTTCCGGAGCCTCTCTTGACCAGTCTGCTTTCTTTCATGCTGATCACTGGCAGTCTGGGGATCACCCCTCCCTCTGCCTGAGCTAGAAGGCAGAGATCTCTCTGATGAACAGGGTTCCTCCATCTCTTCCAGATTCTCCAGTAGATGCCTTGATTTCTCCTTCTCCTGCTTTACAGTCTTCCCATCATTTTGGAGTCTATAAAACCTTGAGTATCCAGAACCCATTTCCCTGGCCCTCCTTGACCTTGGCTGGTCTGAGTGGAGGTAGAAGGTATAAAAATAAAATGGATAACTTAATGAGAGTATAAATTCATTACAAAGGGAATTTGGGACTCGATATTATCATATTTTTAGGTGGATAAAATCGCTGTGAAACTTCACAAATTGAGATATAAAGATGAATACTAACTGGATTGGTCCATGCAGACATAGCCAAAGAGTTAAAAGCAAAACTAAAGTGAAATGATCTGAATCATAAAGAATCTGATCATGATTAGGGAGAGCTTAGCACGTTCATATTTGCTGATATCAAAATGATGGACAACAATCATCAAATCCTACTTTATAATGCCAATAACAAAATGATGGACAGTGTGGTGGTTTGAAAGAAAATGGCCCCCATAGGGAGTGGCACTATTAGGAAGCGTGGCCTTGTTGGAGGAAGTGCGTCATTGGAGGGACAGGCTTTGAGCTCTCATATGCTCTATCCAAATCCAACATCTCAGCCCACTTACTTCCTGTTGCTTGCAATTCAAAATGTAGAAATCTCAGCTCCATTTCCAGCACCATGTCTCCCTGTATGCCGCCATGTCCCATCATGATGATAATGGATTACACTTCTAAAACTGTAAGTCATTCCAATGTAATGTTTGTTTTCCTTTACAAGAGTTACTGTGGTCAGAGTGTGTCTTCATAGCAATAGAAACCCTAAGACAGACAGCAAACATCAAATTCTACTTTCTAAAGCCAATCTGCAGCTAGAGTAGGTGCTACCAGTTAGAGGTCGTAAAGTCTTATAAAATAGTGATGAGATTTCAGTTGTAGATTTCTAAGCATTCTCACTGAAGTGATGGTAAGACAAAGTATAATGCTCCTAGCTTCTGCTTAGTTCAATGACCACAGGTCTCTACCCTCTACCTCCACCCTCCCATGTGTTCAAAACAAGCATTCCCAGATATTTCTGGGACAGCCTGGGTTCTAGTTTAGTGTAGAAGGAAGACAGAGTGGAGCAGAACGTTAAGGTAAATGACTTGTCATATTGAGGTAATTCTGTTCCTCATTTTAGTTGAAACCTATCAAGGAAAAGCTAAAAAGGGAATGACACTTGCAATACATAAACAGGTGTCATTTTCCAAATATATTTTAAAAACATCCATAAAGTATAAGCTACAAATACAAGTCCCCCCAATTTTAAAGAAAAAAAAACCCACATACATCAGTGTTTTTATGGGGTTTTATCAGGCCCAAGCATATTATAAAAACAAGAAAGTAAATTAGTGAGCATTTTGCAAGACCAGAGTAACTGTAACATTTCTAAAGCATTTTACTACACTTTAGAAATAGTAAAAACAAATTTCATTCCATAAAAAAAATGCTCAGATAACTAAGCTGTTCTTTGCTAGAATTAGGCATATGCTGAATACTTAAACAGCTTCCACGAGCAGGCAGACTTAAGGGGTCTTGGTCAGGCTGTGTGTTTTGACTCTAATATAAAGAAAGTATGTAAAAGTACTGTACACATATAAAGAAGGAAAGTATGCTAAATACAATACTGATGAAATAGCCTCCACTCAACCACCTCAGGTTTCTTTTACATTTTCTTAAGGAAAAGGAACTTCCCTTCAAAGGTGGGTCTAGAGTAAAATCTGCTTTCTTCAACAGATACTTATAAAATGATTTTCTCCATAGTTCAGAATCAAATTTGTACTTGATTTAAAAATGAAACCTAACAAGTTGTATGACTGAAAAAAAAATCTGCTCTTTTAACTCCTGTTAACTCTGTCTTCACAACAGATAAAGAATTAATTGGCTGCCGGAATTAATGTAATACTAACAAGGTATAAAATGATAACCACATTCAGAGAGCTGGCTGACCAGTGTGTCTATACCAGTGTGTTCAGGGACGCAATGAGTGGAGTCCATCAGTAAGCTCAGAGCAAACACAAAGGAACTTGTTTGGAGATAAATTATGGGACTATGATTTTTTAAATTCTTCCTAAACAGTTAACTGATAGTAGTTTTATTTTCTATAATTTACCTATGATGGCATCTTTAAATCTGGGGTAGGAGAGAACACAGTAAGGGATTCTGCTTGAACGTATTCCAACCATTTTAGTTGCAGAAAGAGATTTGGATGTTCTTGAGACCAAGTTATTTGTCAAATATAATTGGCAATCTGTGTGGTATGTACGGCACACACATATACACATATGTGTCTACATTTTAAGTGTGTGTCTCCATATTTGTCATCCAAGGTAAGATTTTGTTGAAACAAAATGCAAATGTATGTCTGTGTATGTGTTATATATACACTATATATATTTATACAAATATATATATATAATTTTAAAGTTTACAAGTCACTCATCAAATTATATTATTTGATCTTTTAAAAATCTATGAGAAATATATTTTTATAATTTCATTTTACAGATGAGAAAAATGCCTTAGAGAAGTCAGAGTAAGTACCTTTGTCAAACTACAAATTGACCTAAGGGACTAGAGTGATAGTCTTCAAAGGTTATTCACATATTTAGAAATAATCGCAAATATGAACATGATATCAGGCAAGTGGCTTTGAAGAGAAAGAGGAATTCACAAAGGAATAATTTATGCTATTTTTTCTATGACCATTCACAAATATTTTAGATAATTTAAAATCTATATATAATAATTTTTAAGATTTATTAAAGTTTACATATATAGCAAAAGATGAAAGGGCAAGCATATTGATATACTGTGATTATTACATAATGAAGGCAAAAATCAGATTCTATTAAAAGATAAAGCAGAATCCAAGAATTGATCATGTGTGTTGGGAAAGAATCCTTACATAGAGCATAATGACTGCTTTGTAAAGACAAGCTGGATGGCATAGTCCCTATGGAACCCAGCTAGGTCTAACTCAAGAGTGTATAAGTAAAAACTGCATAGTCAAAACACACATCATCACCAAAGGAAAAGAAATACCAGTGTCCACACAAGCTTGGAGGAGCCAACATTTTCTATTCCTTAATATTTTCTTAGCACCCTGAAACAAGCCTTTATTTTACTCCACTCTACAAGTTTAGAAAGATAGCTAAAATAAATATAATTCTAGGTATTCTTAAAGAAAAATCACAAAAACTTTCAATTGTCTCACACAATAAAGGTACATCAGGATACTAGTACTGTAATCCAAATACAGGGGCTTGAGTACCAGTCAAATTAGTTCAGGTTTTAATGCAAGTACCTAAAATGGACATTTTAATTAACTCTTCTGCTATCCTAATTTCTTTTAGACTTGAAATTTTAAAATGGAGGGGATGAAGAGGTAGCTCAAGTGGTAGCGAGCACTGGCTGCTTCTCCAGAGGACCCAGGTTTGAGTCCCAGAAGCCACATGGTGGCTCACAACCATCTGTAACTCCAGTTCCAGATGATCTGGTGCCCTTTTCTGGCCTCCATGGGAATATGCAGTGTATAGACATATGTGAAGGTAAAACATAAAATAAAATTTAAAAATTGGAGTTATTTTTATTATACTGAGCATCCTTCAAGAGCAAATTTTAAAATAAATAAACAAAACCCACCACCACACAAATTCTGCATTTCTAAGATTTTGACACTAAAGAATAGTGAGTAGGAACCTTCTGGTAGAGGAACCTACTCTATAAAACAATGGTAACAACCTTCTTTCTTTGTGTAAGATGCAATATGCCATTTCAGAAGAAAAATGAGCATAATAAAGATAACTCTTTAAAAGAGTTGAGTAGGAAGATATCAAGCTACTTCCCAAACAGGCCAGAGAGTTATGTTAGTTTAAAAAAAAAAAGAAAGAAAAAAATGACTGAGCAACATTATTCTCAAACTACAATAATCTTACCACCTACACATACATTGAGTCTGCTCATTAAGGGCAAAGACATACTTTTACATGATAGAAACTTTTTAAAGCAGCTGATCATCAGGTTTCAAGGTCCTGTTGGATCACTGATGTAAATGTTTACTGTCTAGGCTGTCTTTAGTTTTGTTCACTGGTATCCCTGGAAGTACAGTCTTGAAATTAGACCTCAATAATCAGGAAGACATAAAGCTAGAAGAAATTTCCTTCATCTGACAAACCTTTAAAAGAGCTGAACTATGTTCTGTGTTTGTAAATATTCTGTTCCCAACACACTTTGAGATAATCCCCAGCACCACACCATCAGCACCATGATGAAAAGCAGCACTAAACACATCTTACTCTAGAGGGTCTTCTTTCCCTCCCAAATTCTACATGCAATCAAACGGCAGGGAAATCATCAAGGCCATAAGCTGAAAGTCAATTTCACAGCTTGGGTGGTACTGCAGGCAATCAGAAGGGAAAGCGGGGTAAAGAACGCTCGTTTACCCAGTGACTGGTGCATGATCCTCCTTCCTACTCAAACAGCGCTGCTCAGACTTTTTGAGGAAAGTGTCAATGTAGAACTGTACCCACTGTTTGCCATATTGCATTATTTTGTAATTAACACAACACTATAATGGCTTTGGCACCAAGGGTGCATTAGTGTTACAAAGCCTTATTCAAGTTCCAAGTAAAAATATGGCCATTAAATAAATAAGAAATACAGCTATTCATTAAAATAAAATAGGATATAAATTTAAAACTCAAACAGAAGCCTGCCACGAATCTACATGCGCCCAGGGTCTGGGCTAAGATCACGTCCCGTAGTCCCTAGCTGACCTTGTGGACCAACTGAAACAGGAGTTTCATAGCTGGCATAAGGATGGGTAGGTCATGACACAGGCATTGGCTGTTACCTCCATCTTCATGATAGTAGTTATCCCCCAAAGCACGGCCCCTAGAAGGCTCTGGAATGTGCTTCTTCCTCTTTTTCTCTTCTTGTAGCTCCTTCTCTTGCAAAAGACGTGCTATGTCCTACAAAGCAAAAAGGAAGCAAAAATACTATCACCAGAGAGCAAACAGGGCGAGCAAACTGGAGTTCCTCTGGTCAGCTGTTTTCTGCTGTCTAAGCTCCTCAGCCTTCCATGCGAACATCAAACTTCATTAAAATGCCAATGTGACTGCTCAACAGGAGGGATGCATAATCTAGAAAAGCATGATAGGCTTTACTCTTTCCCCAATTAAAACATAAAGCTAGCTAAATCTACAAAGAGAGTCAAAGTAATTTTGTCTAAAGCTGATTCTAGCATAATTTTTAAAATAAGTCTTTTGAAGTCTTTTATCCAAATAGATGATTTGGATTGGCAAGGAAATAGTAAGTTAGAAAATCATGTGATTCTGAGCTGGCTTTTCACAGGAATACTGCTGTGTTAAGAGAAAAGGAGAAGATAGCACCTTCTGAGCAGCTGCTATGGATTCTAATCCTCTCCCCAAATATGACTGCCCTGCAAAGACAGCAAAGGCACATACAAATAACCTCAGTAACATGAGGATGACACCTCAGAAACAACTGAGTATTTATAGAGACGCCAAAGAAGGAATACTACTGATGTTTCAAGGAATTCTGCGGCTCTGAACTGTTAGGCTTTAAACAAGGCACAACATTTCAACAGGCAATATGCAAAACAGAGCATGAGCAAGTTTGTCAGGGTTTTAATGGTACCAGGAATGACCAAAAGCTTAAAGAATACAAGATACAAAATACTGTAGCAAAATGGTGGACGAGAAGATGATCAGTGGGTCATAGGCACTCCTAAACATCTTCAGCATCTTTGGTCTGTACTATATAAAAAGATGAATGGTGTAGGAGGTCCTTCTGTATTTGTGTTGCTTTTATTGGATGAATAAAGAAACTGCCTTGGCCTTTTGACAGGGCGGAACTTAGATGGGGGGGGGAGAACTGAATGCTGGGAAAAAGAAGGCAGGCAGAGAGAGCTGCCATGGAGTCACCAGAGTCAAACATACTGAATCTTTTCCCGTAAGCCATGACCTCTTGGTAAACACAGATTAACAGAAATGGGTTAGATCAAGATGTGAGAGTTGGCCAAGAAGAGGCTAGATATAATGGGCCAGGTAGTAATTTAATTAGTACAATTTCTGTGTGGTTATTTCAGGTGTAAGCTAGCGGGGCGGCCGGGATGCAGCCCGCTCCTTCTACTACAGATGAACTGTTACCAAGTTCTGCTTGCAGTGTAGTATTCTGACGTCAAGACTCTGCCCATGAAAGCCCCATAAAGGAGCATGGAGACTGTGCACATTATATACTTTTCTGGAGAGAAGCTGCATATCCCATCAGGTTCCTCAAGGCTCAGATAACAGGGCAAGAAATACAAGTATGGAAAGAACATGAGAAGCTTGAGATAGTTCTTTATAACACAGAATAAAGATAGTGGTACAAAAAAAAAGTACTTTTTTCTTTCTGAAATTTTGTGTCCAAAAAATATAGTAAAAGAAAAAAAACCTTTAAGTAATTCATTCAAAGGAATCAGAATTAGTCCACATGCGTCAAAAAACAACAACAACAACAACAAAAAAAAAAAACTTAGAGCCAGATATGGTGGCACAGGCCTTTAAGCCCAAACCCAGGAGACACAACAGGCAGAACTCTATGAGTTTGAGGCCAGACTGGTCTACAGAGTAAGTTCCAGGACAGTCAGGGCTGTTACAAAGAGAAACTCTGTCTCAAATACATACATACATACATACATACACACACACACACACACACACACACACACACACACAAGTTAGATGCAAATCCCAAGAAATAAAATTAGAAATGACTGTAACATATTTTTATCATTCATGAATACAGTTTTGTATATATGACAACGTGGATGTCAATGTCCAGTTTCAAACTTTAAACTTATATATGTAGACTACACACACAGCCCTGAGAAAAGTTTGTAGTTTATCTAATCTCTCAGACTGTGCAATGCCAGGCACCCGAGCAGGTGAGTGTAAAGGAGGTCACATCCTTCTTTATGCTTTTCCATACAGGAACGTGAATTTCTAGTGTACTAATAGAAAATGTCCGTTTAGTGATTCTACTCAGCCAGATGGTCTGAAAGTGAAATAATGAGACAAACAGTAACTACGCAAGACAAATTTCTTAAGGTCTCAATTGAGTTTGGTGTGATGAAAAGTATAAGTTATTCATCCTTAAATTGAAATGTTTCTGACAACTTAATAACATCAGAGTAAATCTGCCTGCTTTCACCAGAACCAATGTGCCAGAACTATTGCCTTAAGGTCTTATTAAGTAGCACACAAACCAAGAAGAAAGAGGGGACATAGGTTTTAGCTTGTACCCCAAAAACTGTCATGCTAAATACATATTCTTCAAGTTCCTGTGCTGCTGACCAGAGAGGTGGAAAGAAGCACAAACGCCCCTGAGTTACACTAGTTCCTATGCAGCCCAATATCATTTCCCTAAGTGCTGGCTCTACAGCAAGCACAAACGCTGCCTCTGAAAGCTGAGGGAAACGATCAGGCCCCCTCCTCAGCCAGTAAACACTATTAAACAACACTCTGGAAACTTTTCATTGCTTTCCTGGTACTGAGCTCCATCCTAGTAATAATGTAGCCCAGTCCACCCCTTGAAGACTAGCAGAACAAGAATCATGACCTCCTTTACTGTACTGGCTGGTCAATCTGGTGAGGAGGAGAATACATGTCAGGTACTTGACCAGCAAACGTTTTCTTTCTTCTAAGCTCTCAGTGGCTCTAGGTTCTTACAAAGAAAGGCTTTATAGAGTTGAAAAAGAATGACTGAATAGCTGCCACTATACCCAAGTCACAGGCCCCAAAGGGAGTTCTCCTTCTGCCTTCCAACTCCACCGCAGCCTGACACACTCCTGGCCATGACCAAAGTGCTTTCCTCTGAAACCAGAGGCAGCTGGTATCCTCTGAAACCAAAGTCACTGAGCTGGACACAGTCAGTCAACTGGTCACCTTGTGTGTGAAGTCTTCTGGATCCTTAGTTCCCTTCCTACAAACACATCCTCCGTAAAGGAGCTACTGTCTCACCAGATCCTCCATAAAGGAGCACACTGTCTCACCAGACCCTCCATAAAGGAGCCACTGTCTCACCAGATCCTCCATAAAGGAGCTACTGTCTCACCAGATCCTCCAAAGAAATAGAAAGCATTCAGTTCAAAACATACACTGTCGTTAACTATTTAAAATGCACATCGAAGGCTGAGGGTCTAGCTCAGTGTAAAGGTACCTCAAGCATATCCAAGGCTCAATCTCTAGTATTACTCTCCAAAATAAGTTAAACAAAATGTATCTTAACATTTTTAAAACTAGACAGAAGAAACCGTTTAAGTTAAGAAGTAACCTAGGATTTTTCAATTTTGTTTTATGACAGTGTTTTATTAAATTAAAAAATATGAACCTTGCAGAATTCATGTTTTATGTAATAAAATGGGCAAGCATATCTTCAAGAAATCTTAACCCTTTCTGAACTAAGGCCTAATCAGCTTTGATTTATCAGGTAGATTCACTTTGGGCAAGTCTGCAGAAATAACAGAAGACCGTGTGGTTAGAATGTGAGTCTGCTTAACGTTATATTTCATTTCTTCCTTTTCTAGTGTAAACCATATGAAGGACAGTGTTCAAGATCTCTAGAATGCTGGAAGAAAGCAATGAAAACATGCATTTGCAAATTTCCTTGAAGAGGCCAAATATCTTGTTTTGGACAGCAGAGAATCTGGATACAGGCCAGGATCCTTAACATCTATCAAGTGGCAAAGGCTCATGAGAATAATGCAGGGAATGGTGGCTCAGTGTTCTAAGACAGCCATTAAAGCAGCCCCAGGTATCTGAAGACCTTTTCCAGAGGGAGCACTCTATTAATCACAGGACCAAGCATTTTAGGGAAATTCTACACTACACAGGGGTATGTTAGGATTAGTTCTCCAGTAATGCTCTCACCTCTGTCCTCTAATCATCATGAGTTTTGAAAGAAAGACATTTTTAACTTAAAAATGAAAAGAGATCTAAAAATATGAGGTGTAAATTACTGTTAGTAATGGGGGAAAGTGGGGCCAACAAAACCACCCAAGTAGATTGCTAGTCTACTTCATCAGTTAGCATTTTACACATGAATGCCTAATTTAGGGGACATCTCAAAGCAGGTATAATCAACGGTTGTGCTGTAAAGCCAGGAAAACTGGAAAAGGCTACAGGTATAAAAGTAGCAATATCACTGGGATAAGGAAAGCAGGGTTTTCTCAACCAGAAGCCCCCTTTCCCTTAGCCTTACTGCTACAAATGTATAAAAGTAGGTTACAGTTCAAATCACAGAAGTGTACTAACAAAAATATATGTTATTTGAGCTGCTCTTAAAATAACAATCTTATATAAATATACTTTTATAAAATCTTGATACCCTGAGGGTACTGTGGATAAGCAAACATAACAGTGGATTCATTTTGATTATAAATTAGTTACTAAGTTTATCTCTGAGCAGTTCATAGTACAGATGGCTTCAAACTGTTAGACCAGAACCATAATCTTGCATGACAGGGCTAACCACGCTAATATTTACATAAGAAAAACCAACCTTTCCTAAAATAGTTGCATATCACATGTGTCTCGACCAAGTTTTAAATATACAAAATATGATATGCCTCTATACACACACACATACACACAGAAAGAGCGAGAAACATACATTTCATACATATATACTGAGTTATAATAATTGTCAAGTTAAGTCAACTAAATATAGCTTCTCATGATTCGTTTTAAAAACACCAGCAAATGCCTCTACTGTGACCAAAATGGAACCAGCCTACATGTCTGGATCTTAAACCCTACCAGTGCCCTGCAAGGCTCTCCATTGGACACATAGGGGAAACTCAACTAGTGTATTTAGGGGGAAAGGAGACCAGAAGAGGTTCACACTGCTAACCAGCTACCTCTCTTCCCCTCCTTTTTTCTCCATCTGTCTCCCTGCACAGTGGCTTCTTTGCTTATATCTACTGGGCTAACACATACAACAGTAACTATAATAAACATGATAATAAATAACAACTGAAAACATCTATGGTTAATCATAAAGACTTAGCTGCTGAAAACTCTGGGTGCATTTCTCAATTCACTTTTGACTCTGCTACGGAAAGGGAACAGATAGGTCAAAATATAGTGGAGGGCAAGCAAACAGAAGGCTTAAAAGGAAGACCCTTAAATCACACCACAATGGAACATATTTAACTTACTTAATTTTTCCTAATTTTGCATATATATACTCTGGAAAGGAAATCCATATTGTTATAAGGGAATGGAAGTGGAAAAACCAACCAGTCAAAAGCTAAAGGAAAAGCAATTCTCCACTTAAGTAGCAGAGGCCCCTTACACACCACCTCACTAAAACCCTACCCCAGCCTTTCAGTGCAAAGGTGTATCAACTGACAGGACTGGCCACTTGGGAACCTAAGACTGCATACTTAATTGAACAGGTAGAAATCAAATAGTTAAAAGCTAACATTTAGGCCTGAGCATTCCAACTCTAAAACACAGGTTTTCTATTGTGTCACAGCACATGTAAGTCAGAACTAAACAGTACAAACACACAAATTTCTCTAGCATCTTACTATAATATGGAACCAAGTCACTATTTAAGACTTACTTTCTTCATCTGCAAACTGGAATTAATAACCACCTTGCTTACTTGAAACCATATACTTAAAATCAAGTGTTTGGTTTCTCTTTCTATCCCATGGTTTCCTAAATTGAGGTAGGGTTAGAGAATATAAGTAGCATTTATAAGAGGTCAATCTATCTGTTAATTTACAAATAGAAGCTTCCTGTCTATAAAATACAATTACTTATTTCAGCCTGGTTTCATCCCAAATGAAAGCATTTACTATAAAGAGGCATGACATCCTGCAGTAAGAAAAGGGTTCTTGTGATACTAACAGAGTGGGTCGGAAGTCAACCCTAATTATTACATGTAGTGATAATTATCAGATAATCACAATTTATTTCTTTAACAAACAGCTAAATATACTCAGATATTTCACAATCACTGGTCACTGAACAAATCTTTAGGTGCAAAGGTGGCTCTTTGTCTGTAGGCTAATTTGCTAATGACCCTGCTCTATCTAAAAGTGACATATGTGTAAATTAGCTCAGAAGAGTCTCAATTTATGTGATTATTATTAGTACCACCCCCTGTAGCTGTAAAAGATGTTTCTGGAAATTTAACAAATCAGACTGTAAGGCTGCCATTAAAATTGACCAGTTGTTTTCTACAGTGCTATAAGTCAGTACAATGATCACCAACAGCCTAAGACATGTGAAAGAAGGTAGACACAGAATTAGTGTACATAAAATTCTCAGTCTTAGAGTATTCTCAGTATAGATTCTTACAAATAAACAGCACAACAGCAAACATCTACAAATTCATCTTCTAACAATCGAAGCATTATTGTCAACTGTATTCATTTTAGCTTTAAAAACGAATTTAACAAGAATAGAAGAATCAAATGCTTTGGGTCAGCATAAAAAACAGTGGGAATAATGCCAACTCCTGAGACCTCACAAGAACTGACTCCTCACTCTAGAGGGAGCTGCTCTCTAGGCTTGCTCGCAAAAGCTGCAACCCATATGCACAGAGTTTTAGCAAGCTGAAGAGTGCTCACATTTCACTTACTTAGAGCCTCAGAATGTGGTCTTATTTGAGGCCTTTGTGGATATAGTAATTTAAGGTCATACAGGATATGACAGGGTCCTCAAACCAATCATGAGCTTCTTGCCTATGACAATGAAGATGGGCAGAGAAGGTCATCGTAGACTTCCTGTTTCTGAGAATAAGTTCCTATCCTGTTAAGTCATTAGTGTACATTGAGGTAGGGTTAGAGAATATAAGTAGCATTTATAAGAGGTCAATCTATCTGTTAATTTACAAATAGAAGCTTCCTGTCTATAAAATACAATTACTTATTTCAGCCTGGTTTCATCCCAAATGAAAGCATTTACTATAAAGAGGCATGACATCCTGCAGTAAGAAAAGGGTTCTTACTGAGGATAACAGTGCTAGAAAACTAACTCAGATTTCATGTCAAGACTTCCTCAGGATACAAGCCATCAAGAGGCCATAAACAGTGGTGCACAGAAAACACCTAAGCCCTACTGCATTCCAGATGAGGAGTCCTGCTGTCATCCAGAAAGGATGCAGGACCTCACCAAAGTCATACCTCATCCTTCTTCTCCTGAATGCGCCGTCTCTCGGCCTCTATAGTCAGCTTCTCCTGAATTTCTTGAGCAATTTCACAGTCATGTTGTTCACTGTAAAGCAAAGGTAAAGGTGATATAAACAAAGGACACAGGGGAACATTTCTGTTACACAGAATAGTTCATTGAATACTATTATAAGCTGTTACAATTCAATTTGCATGACAGTGACAGAAAAGACCAGTGCCCAACTGAACCAAGTAGAAAGTTGGATCATAAAGTGACTGTGTGGAAAACCTGGCATTCCTTCAGATATAATAAAAGCTGCATTGCTTTACTCAAGTGGGGCCACTCTACAGGAAAATAGAGGGTCTTCCAGAATTCTACAGAAGCTGTATAGTCCAGGAGATCAATACCCACCAATATGCAAATACAGAGCACACAAGAATGTGAGCAAGATCATAAAAACATCAATAATTTTATAATCAGAGGTAGTGTATGATTTTAAATGTTGTATAAATATGATCTATATTATTTTTAAATTTAGAAATGAACACTGAAAGATTTGTTAAAATTTAAAAGGACAAAAAGAGTTCGTGTTCTTTAACTGTGGTTCTCAGTGGAGGCTTCTTTAGGAAATGTCAGTTTTCTCAATGCTTTAGACATTAGAGACATTGCAGCTACCATGGCTTTTGTTTTTAGTTTCTGCTTATTTGTCTGATTTTCACATTAATATATAAAACAGAAATTTAAGCAATGCCTACTATGGACCCAAAATAATGTTCAATACAAGGAAACAAAAAAAGTAAGTCTTTTATACATTTAGATGGGTGAAACCAGGGCAATCATTTTGGTAAGAGAAAAGGAACCTTAAAATAGCACCTTTAAGATATATTCATTTATTTTATGTGTATGTATTGAGTGCCTGTGTGTGTGAATAGGCACCACATACATGTCTGGTACCCAAGGAGGCAAGAAGATATTCTCAGATCCCTTATATATGGAGTTATAGATGGTTGTGAGCTGGTAATGGGAACAAAACCCAGGACCTCTTCCACTGCAGCAAGTGGTCTTAATCATTAAGCAAACTCTCCTAGCATCTTTAAGAAGCCTGGTTCTCTGAGAAGTAACTAACTATAAAGTACAATTCTAGGTACAGTATTCTGGTTCCAGGTTTTAAGAAAAACGAGAGTTAAAATTCTAGACTGTGATAATTCTGGGGAGTTATCTCTTGTACAAAGTAACCATCTAGGAAAAATGAACAAAATTATGTTTAAAAATGACTACTTCAAAACAAGCTGGAAAAATTCAACTTATAATTTGCAGTTCACCTGCTAAATAAATATATCTCCTCCCACTTTCCCTCCAACAATTGAACTTCAAATATTCTTTGAGTCTCAGATGTGGCTTTATATTCCATTGAGAATCAGCAAGACACATTACAAAGTATTGTCAGGGGAACCCTAACTTCTCTGGAGCAACTAAAACCAAAATATTCTAACAAACCCAAGGAGATAAAAATCATTTTCATTTATATCACAAAATGTTGACTATTCTTGGAAACTGGCAGATATATCTAAAAGTAGAAGTGTGTCCATACATACTATTATGAATGCACATTGGATTCTGTTTTAAGACACGGTAGCAAAGAAACAATCCCTAAATTAAAAGTCTGCAGACCTGATTTTGGTCAGTCATGAGCTATGACTTCTCATGCCACTGAACAAGTTAAAAAAAATGGTTTAGACTTTATGTTACAGGTTGAGTAAGTTAGGCTCTTTCCTATTATCACACAGAAATCAACTTTAAAAAGGTGATAAAGAACAGGGAGAAGCAGAAGCACAGCGTGGAAAGCAGATCGGAATTCCAAAGGTCACAGAGACACAGAAGTTACCAAAGTGAAACTCAGGCTTTAGCTTCACAACGTCAAAGCCTGCTTCTAGGTAGGGTCAGTTCTAGCACAGTTGGCTAAATGGACAGAACCATGAGCACAGAGCAGTCAATGCTGGTCACCCTGGCTCGAAGGTCCCAATTTGAGTGAAAAGCACCATTAGTGGATATTCCTGCTGAGCCAGCTAGCCAGACTGCCAGGGAGACAAGGCTGAAAGCTGCTATTTCTAGCTTCCTAGGAGCCCCCAACATTTCTCACATTTAGCAATAATAACCTATCATACTACACCTCAGTGCTTTCTAGAACACTGTGCTTCTTAAGAAGTAAGGAAACCAAAGAAAGATGGTGCAGCAAACACAGCTAAGAAAACTAAAGGAACCCATTATGGCACATAAAGAATTAGTGCCTATTATTCCAATGCTTCCCCCAAACAAACTTACAGTCAGAAGATAAGAGATTATTTTCTTCATGGCGTAGGTACAAAGACTAAATTGAAAGAGACAAACCAATCAGCTCAAAGTCATAGAGTTAAGAGTGTGCCTACTATGACTAACATTTCCCAGTGCATATTTCAGTAACAAAGAGAATTACTGGACAGCCACTATATATAATTTGTAATCCCAGGCAGAAAAGACACAGAGAGCCAGAAGGGGCCCTCCCTGCCCCGGCTGCTGTCCCATAGGCATGCTTCTATCAGTGCCATTCCCCAGATCTTACAGGTCTTTGTATCGCTTCTGCAGTTGAGCTTGGGCTTTTAGATCTTCCTCTTGGAGCTGCTTAGCCACCTGCAGATCATGCTGGACCAGACGGTTGCGCTGAATGTTTGATGCCAAATGATGCTCAACTGGACAGGACCATTAGAAGGGGAGTTACAATGTGTTGACAGGTCAATAAAAAGCTTATAATTAATTTGAGTAGAGCCTCACCATTACAAAAGTCTATATACCCACCACTCCACTTTATGCTTTTAACAAAAGATAAAAACACTTCAGGAGTTACTCCACTAAGTAAAAAGAGACCAACAGGAATAAGCCATTTGCTTTTCTGATCACATGACATAAATGTAGCAGTGCCAGGATGTCTATATAGACACTCTTAAGTTGGCCACTGTTCTTTCTACTGAACTCTGTTGCTATTCCAAGAACTCACAAATCATGAACTCATAAAATATTATCTAAATGGGTTTATTTTCTACTAAAACACTAAGTATTCAGAAAAATCCACCATGTGGGGTTGGGATTATACCTTTGTTAGCAGAGTGCATGGCATGCAGGGAGCCCTGAGTCCCATCCTCAGCAGGGTATCAACAGGGTGTAGTGTCACATGCCTGCAATGCCAGCACTTGGATCAGATTTCTAAGATCATCCTAAACTACAAGGGGGGTTTCAGATCAGCCTGGGCTACAGGAGACCCTATCTCAAGCTACAAAAAAAAAATCTGCAGTGTGATTTAACACAGACACTACTATTGTCTATGGAAAATGTCCGGGTTTCTATTCCAAGGGCAAGCTTCTGACATACTACAGATACATTCACAACCACTGTCTCCCTCCTATGGAAGGGAAAGGAAGGGAAAAGTCAGTCCTTTTCTTCCAGACAGTGAGCACTATTCTTATCCCTGACTCATTTCAAGATATGCAGAATTCATTATTTACCCTTGTCACTTGCCAAGACCTTTCCTTCAGGGTAGATAATGAGGTATACTTAGTGACTTTCTCCTTACCTAACAAGAAGAAACCAGCCTCAAGCTACCACTAAAGAGAAAGCTGCAGGCTCATGAATTAGAGCTGTTACTTACTCTCTTGTTCCTGCAGGCTATGAGCCAGGGTGTGGTCCTCTAGAACAGCAAAATCTCGACACACTATAGAGGAGGAAGAGCAGAATGGAGAACTTATTAGTATTACTACACTTCCGCATAAAAATGAAAGAATTTTGTGTACTTCAAAACAATTTCAATATTTCACAATTTATTAGCTTAAATAATTTACAATGCATAAAATCTTTAATAAAGTATTAATTCATCATTCACAAAAATTCCTAGTGATGGGGCTGGAGAAATGGCTCAGTAGTTAAGAACAATTATTGCTTTTGCAAAGGACCTTGGTTTGAATCCCAGCAACCCACATGTCAGCTTATAACAGTGACTCCAGCACATTCTTCTGGCCTCCACAGGCACCAAGCACCCATGTGTTATACATATATAAAAGCAGACAAACACTCATACACATAAAACAAAACAAAAAAAGTCATAAAATAAAAAAAAACCACAGAGCCTACTAAATGTCAAACAAGTGTGCCACAAATCAATGGTTAGCTCTTCCTCCCTAGCCTCAGAACCCAGAGGTCTACAAACTCCCATCTGCCTCTCTATGGTACAGTTAAAATAACTAGAATCAACAATGCTTTGCACATTGCTGCACAGGGAAATCTGGTTTCTAGCAGGGTTTGAAGACATCTTGCTGCACCTTGACATATAGTTCAGGGATCCTCTTCTAGAGAGTTGAGCCCATTTCAGAGATCTCACCTATTTCCTCAGGTAGGAGATCTCTCCTCTGAGGTTAGTCACCTTCCTTAATGGCTGGACATATAAGTTAGAATGGAATTCCTAGTTTTGTGTATACCAAGAGGTATTCCCAAATTATCTGCAATCCAAAGATAACAGGAATCCTTGAGACCAGGGATCCTCCCTTAATTTAGCATCCATGGCATCATTTGAAATGATGTAGGGGAATCTTGGAGATGTCAAGACTATTTTGAAATGGTTTTACAGCACAGGAATCATTTCTGCCCAATAAGTATGTTCAACTGAATATAATCTGCTTTTCAAATGTAACTGTTAAATTAGTAAATCCAATTGAAATGTGTTCTTCTCATCAAATGTATATTCAGAAAATTCTAAACACTTGAGGCCCAGCTTGAGTCACTGTTCAGCACATGGAGTGAAAGCACTTTCAAGCTATACTAGTTAACATCTTGGGGCAAATAGATGGTCCACATAAAGACTATACAATGTGGTCATTGGTAGCAAGGATGGAATTAAAAGTCAATGTTTAACAGTAAAAGCTCAATTTTCCCTGACAAGTTGACAGCCCTTTTTAATTCCAATAATCTGGAAGAAATGATTGCCAAAAAAAAAAAATTCTATTGCCACAAAAAGTCTAGAGACTTCCAATATGAAGTCTCTAAAACATTTCAACTAATTAATACAGAATTTCTCTTGGCTAATCCATGTGTTTTCAACTTATAGGAAACAAGTTTTCACAACATATTGCCAGTGGTGAATATCACCAAATGCATGGCCTTATTAACTGATGTTTATTATAGTACTAATGGAAACAGTTATGTTCAAAGAATAGGTCAAGTTTTTATATTACTCTTATGAGCACTATATTTGAGGAAAGCATTTTGAAAAGAAGACTACATGTAGGAAGAATGGCGGTTTGTAATCCGGGGCTAATGAGGAAAGATGGAAAGTTCAGGCCAGCATGAGGTACACAGCAAGATTCCATATAAAAGCAGTAATAATAATTAACAGAAAACAAAGTATATAATACATAGTACATGGGACTATACTTTGGAGAAACTATTTTTCAGGATTACAGATACAAACATAAATACATATATATATATATATATATATATATATATATATATACACACATTGTCTGTGCCAGCTTTTTGGTTTCTGTACTTCTTAAACTTTTTGTAATGTATTTCTTATACTTCAGATATTTAATTTCAGATTGTTGAAATACAATTTTAAATCCACTCATTTTGATAGTATATATTGCTAACCTTCAAAAATGAAGATATTTTTAGGCATAGAACAGTTCAAAGGATTATTGATCACCTGAATACCATTTCTTTTGAAATATATTTAATCATTGATAAAAAGACTTAAGTCTTTTTACTGCAGAGGCTGAACTGGTATCTATAAAGAATGACTAGACTGGGAAAGAAGATCATAGAAAGTGTATATGTGCATACACAGAGAGGTATCCTCTCAAACACATGATTAACACAGAATTCGAAATTTACAGTGTTTTCTAACAGCTTCCAAGGACATAATTTCATTTAGAAAGAAATATTTTTAGTCTGATGTACAATTCTTTTGTACCAACTGCATTGCCATTCAAGGCCTTCCTGAGTTTGCTGCATCACCGCTCTCAAGCAAGCTGAAGCAGTTAGAAATGTGGGCATCTTTGTAAACCAGAATGGCACTGCAGAAAATACTTCAGAGCCAAGTTCAGAAGACAGATGAAACCTCTGATCCTCCTCTCTCCTAGTGCATGTGAAGTGAGCAATACTACAGTCCAGCTCATCTTAGAGCACACACGGCAAAGGACTGGCAAGGGAACCTAAACTTCCCTACTTCTCACACTGCTACATCCAGTTTCACTTGCAAGGTGTTTTCATAAACTGCAGTCTTGAGGGCAGGGACTGTGTGGGGGCTATCTCCACACCTTCTCTGCACAGTGTATGTGCAGGGAGCCATAGGCACAAACGCCATTACAAGATGGCACTTGCATCCTCGCAGTTTGGAGGTAAACAATTCCATATTTGGCAATGCTTCAGGACTGAGCGTCCAGGCGCTTCCCGCATGCGCAATAACCTAGGTGTCCCTAACCAATCCCGAGGACTCTGGTGCCAGCGAGCACATAGCAGCCAATCAAGGTATGAGTCGCGTCACATCTCCCTATATAAGCAGCCGCCATTCAGACCTTGCTCTCTCTCGCCTCCCGCTCTCCCTTTAACTAAGAGGCTCTCCAATAAAGCGTGATCCGAGAAGAATCCTTGAATGGTGGTCGTTCTTCCTCGTTGGTCGGGGAGTTCGCCGCATGTATGCACCCAGAAAAATTACGGGACGCTGATCAAATGCAAAATGCTGACAATCTGAGAAAGAGCGCTAACTAGAAGGCACTCTAAGTGAAGCAGCTAATGAAATCAGTATAAGAAAGAGCAGACTATTCCAAACAGAAGAGGAAGAACTTCCAACCTTCACACAGGCAGAAGATGACAGGACAGCTGAAATGTATGGGAAATGAGAAAGGCAACCCTGCAAAAAGCAGCCACACCAAACACCTGGAGCACATAGTTCCCTGGGAGGAGCAGGGAAAATAAAAGCCTCATCCAAGGGAGACCTGGTGAGGAGACCAGACTCAGACTCAAAACAAGCCCATAGCATGCACACACTCAAATCCTACTGAAGTGATGGTTCAGCAGTGGAGAAGAACTATTCTATCACACTGTGTGACTCCAAGGTCCATGAGTAGGCACCATCTTGAGACAAGGGGGCCTGAAAACAGAACACAGCCAGAAGTCAGGTGTCTAAATACAACCTGTCACCACCCCGGAGTGTAACACTGCCCAAAGAAGGCAGTGACAAACTGAAAAGAGCAAACTACAGAAGAAGTGAGAACAGAACCCTGCCTACAGAAAATGCACTGCCAGGTATACCTCAGGCAGGTTATTAGTGTCCAGAATATATAAAGAGTGACAAACAATAATCCCAAGAGGGTAGGGGTGTAATCATGGGGCAGAGCACTTGCCTGGCACTTACAAGGCCCTGGATTCTAGCCACTGCACAAATCTGTAATCCAAGCACAAGAAATAGAGGTGGGATGATCAAAACAGTCAAGGTCATCTTCTGCTTCACCATGAGTCTGAGGAAAGCCTGGGCTACATGAGACCATGCCTAAACACATAAGCAAAAAGAAAAAAAAAAGTCAACCAGTCAGTAAATGGACCAGTGAACCAGTGAAGTGAACAGATGCCTTTAAAAAGAAAACCAAAGATCTAATAGTTGAAAAATTGTTGAATATTCTTAGCCACCATGCATGTAAATAAAAGTTTTCTGAGATTCCATCTCACCACTGTCAGAACCACTACCATCAAGAGAACAAATGACAACAAAGGGGGTGGAGATGATGAAGCTAAAGAAATAATCTTATATCACCATGCAAATAAGAACATAAACTTGTTCATTCATGTTCACTGCTGCCCTATTCACAAGAACCAGAAATTAGAGACGTCCAACAACTGATGAGTAGACAATGAAAATGTGGTTCATAGGCACAATGGCATATTAGTGAAGAGTTTAGAAAACAAAATTATTAACTTTGCAGGTAAATGTATGGAGCTAGAAAAATTCATCCTGAGTGAGGTGACCCAGACCCAAAAAGACAAATACTGTACATTTTCTCTTCTATGTGAATATTAGCTTTTAAGCCTCTGATAAGCATGGTACAATCCTTGTAATCACAAAGATTAAGTGTCAAGTAAGGGACTAAGAGGGAAGGAGGGTCACCAAGGACAGGAAACTAGCATACTGGAGAGATGCAGTAAGGATGTGACTTGGGTAGGAAGGTTAACTGGGAAGGGGATGCAGTGATGTGGGGAGTCCCCTCTGTGTGTTGCTTGTATTGGTTAATGAATAAAGAACTGCCTTGGCCTGATAGGGCAGAACTTAGGTAGGCAGAGAAGACAGAACTGAATTATGGGTGGAAGAAAGCAGAACCAAAGAGATGCCATGGATCCTCTGCCTGAGACAAGCGCCGGTTAGAATCTTAGCCAGTAAGCCACTGACACATGGTGATACACAGATTAATAGAAATGCATTAAACTAAGATGTAAGAGTTAGTCAATAAGAAGTTAGAGCTAATGGGCCAAGCAGTGTTTTAATTAATACAATTTCTGTGTGGTTATTTCAGGGCTAAGCTAGCCAGGCGGCCAGGACGAACAAGCAGTTCCTTACAACAAGGCAAGACAGGGGTGAGGGAGAGAACTTGAAGGATAACTAACAATAAGGTCATTGGAGGGGTCATATGGAAATGTGCTACTGTAGAAGCTCTCTAATATAGACAAGTATATGAAGATATGAATGGAGTCACCAAAGCCCAGGGAAGACAATGCCCCAATTAGACATCTCTCATCACTAAGTGAAACCACCTGTGCTAGGAATGGTTTGAGTCAATGACCACAGGAGAGGGGAAACCGTGATTAGAACAGTGTATGAAAAATTGATTCATTAAGAAAAAGAATGTAATAGTATATTATAGCCACTATGAGTATCAGTGGTGACGCCTCAGAAAACTAAAAACAGAACTGCCATATGACACAGCTATACCACGCCTGTGTATAACACCAAAGAACTCTAAGTTAACATGTAAAGATGGATTTCAAGGTAAAGTTAAAACCAATTAAGAAAAATAAAAGCAAAACACAAAATTGCTTAGGATCTCCTCAAGTTCAGTGTCCTGACGTATAGAAGTCTAGGAGTCACAGCAAGTGTAGTGAGCTGTGAAGAGCCCGTGTACGCTAGCATATGCACTGGCACATCCCCAGGGCAGTTTTTATATGAAATGCATCCAAAAACAAACTCACTGATATTTACAACAGACTCCACTACAAGCCAATAAAATCTGTCCTTTTAATTTTATTTCTTTTTCTCTTCTTTAATCACTAACCTGTTTCTTCTTGTTTTATCATCATTTGTCCCTACAAATAGGTCTACTCACCAACTCCACCTGAGCTTCAGACACTGCCTGTGTCCCAATTCTCCCTGCAATAACTGTAGGGCTTTCCAAACACATAATGGCAGAACTACTTCTTATGCAAATAGCCCCGCCCATCCTCTTCTTATGCAAATAGCCCCGCCCATCCTCTTATGCAAATAGCCCCGCCCATCCTCTTCTTGACAATCAGTCACAAAGGAGAAACTTTATTCCTCTATCAACAACTCTAAAGGTGACTATCAATGATTAGAATTCCAGCCCAAAGAAAGCAAATGTAAAGTCTTAAAATAGTAGTTTAAAAATGTGATCTTATCCATTAATATTAACAGATTATGACCATCTCAGTTTTCTTTCAATAAAAAAATTAGTCTGTATTTTACATAAAATTCTTTAAAGTGTTGGTTTAAAAAGCACACTTAAAACACGTTTATTGCATGTGAACTAATATTCTCTTTAAAGTCGTTTTAAGGATGTATCCTTTTTATTACTGAGAAATTTAGAAGTGACAGAGCATAAGTCATTGGATTCTCCTACCCTTTGTAGTAGATAAAGAGGGGTGTCCCCTCACATCTTCTCCACAAGCATGCACAGACACACAAACACATCAAAGTGCAAGCAGAAATTCTATTTGTTTTTCCAACAAATGAACTAATTCTCAAACTTCAGCCAATTAGTAAGCATTTATTTACACTGGTAAGAAAAGGCTTAGTATTAATAAGACTCAAAAGAGTAAAGTGTTATTTTCTAAACTACTTCTGCTCAAAGTTTAATTAAACTATATTCTCACAGTAAGAACTCTTCCTTTCACTCCAGTGTAGCTACAGAGTGAATATATATATGGGTGTTTGGATGTGTGTGTGTGCGTGCACTATTCAACCTATCCACACAAGTAAGAAGCACTGCCATACAAAAATGCGTAGACTACTGATGTGTTCACTAGAGACTATTTCTTTCAACTCCCTCTTTTATGAAATGGTAGAATTGTATGTGTTGTCCTTTTTTAAGTGAGTACTAGTAGCAGCAGATGGAATACTCACTGATTCCTCTGAGAGAGGGTTTGGCATTGTGTTTGCTTTCATCCACTCAATGAGGATGTTCCAAACGTAGTCTGTACGGAGAATGTGTGACAGTCACAAGTTGACATTTATAGGACTTGCGTGTTTATTTCTCCTAATCATCTATAAATCAAGGTTTATTGACATGCTCATTTAGCTTATGGACGAAACTGACACAAAATGAAGTGGCTTGAGCAAGATCACCCAGCAAACAAACATTAACGAAGTTCACCTCTTCTGGTCTCAAATATTAGTGTGCTAAAATTTGAACTGAGATAAATAATATGCATTTCTGAATATCAGAAAAAAGTGATAATATTAAATGCTAGTTAGAATAATACAAATATATGTGTGGTTTTTTTTGGACTGGAGAAGGAAATTAAATTTCAGGAAAGATGGTCTGTATATGCATTTGTACAATGGTTTCAAAAATCCAATAGAACAGATGGGAGGTAATTTACTTTCCTACAGTCTTTCCTTGGAGTACACCTCTACCACCAATGAGACTCCTTCTCAGTGCACTCTGGAAAAGCAGTAAGGTTAAGTCATCCACGGTGCTTGTTAGGACCCAAAACATTGTAGTCATTTTTTATTGGAGCACAAAGAAAAAAAATCAAGGAAATTAGGACCTTATAATGACCCCCCACTTCCCTCTATTTCATGCTAAAGAATCTCCCCTCTGGAGAGAGATAGTACTAAAGAATTTTAGACTAATATGTCTAAGACAGTGGTTCTCAACCTGTGGATTGAATGACCCTTTCATAGGGGTCACCTAAGATCATTGGTTATGATCCACAACAGTAGCAAAATTACAGTCATGAAGTAGCAATGAAAAAAATTTTATGGTTGGGGAGGTTACTGCAACATGAGGTACTGTATTAAAGGATTGCAACATTAGGAAGGTTGAGAACCAATGGTCTAAGAGATAATATCACATGTGTATGTATGTATATATATATATATATATATATATATATATATATATATGTCTGCATATACACACATATACACACTGGTACAAGCAGAACCAAACAGTGATCTTGGAGAGCCTTATAGAATACTCTGATTACAGCAGAAATATCTGACTTTTTAACTTATGTTGATTTTTACAATGTTCCAGAAAGAGAAAGCATAAAAAATCTTAGTAATATACTGTAAGATTACAATGTAACTGAAATTCTTTACCATTTGGGACATTTTTATTTACCAATTATTTTCCATAAAGGGGATACTTACAATCCTTTCAAATAATTTTATAATAAGATGTATTTTTATAGATACATAATAAGATATGTTTTTACTGTAATTTAAATATCTAAATTAAATATCTAAACATAAGGCAACAAATATTCATTAAAAATATCAGTTTCAGCATAAGGTTTTATTGATTCAATATATACTGTTCCATTAGAGCTTTTGTGTTTTATGAAAAAATACAAATAAAAATAAAATTTACATAAATTTTCTGAAGCAGCAAAGGTAAAGAACTAAGATTATTTCATTTTTATCAGAAAATTAAAGCCAATTCTTCACTTGGAAAAACTATTTGCATAAATTATACAAATAAATTCATGTTAGAACTTAAATAAAAGCACAGAATTATAGAATGGAAAGATAATATGCATGAATTTAAACATGTGCACACAGGAGTGCACAAACACCCACACACAGACACACAACACATAGACAACACAGATACACACAAGATACACGCAAACACAAACACACAGATTTGTCTGTCTCTCTCACACACACAAATCCCTCTCTTTCTCTCTAACACACACACACACACACACACACTCACACCGCACACAAGGTTAAGCATGGGAGAGATATTTTTAAACATTTTTACTATTATGCAATTTATCAAAGTAAATTTCTGAGTCACTGTTTTAGGATTTTTTTTTCCCTCCAAATTCAAAGCTAAGTGTAAAACCAGTAACTTAAACCACTTACTTGGCAAGCAGGACTTAGCTAACCACAGATGCAGCAGATTATAGGCCAGCAGTTCTGAAAATGCTGAGATGATATAAGTCATCAAATCAGAAGCACTACTTTAATATCATAAGCCATCTACTTCATTATCAAGACCACAGAGTAAATGGGTAAGGAACTAAAAGAGAAAAACGCTGAGTCATGAATTTCCATCAGATGGAAAATGACCAGGGCTCAGAGAAGCAGGGAAAACTCTGGCGGAAGCATCAGAGAGATAGAAGGATTCTTACTCATACTAGTAACACTTTTTCTAAGAAGACAATTTCCAGAAGTAACTTGCCCTTAGAAGTTTAGAAAACACATTCTATAAACTTCATTTGTTATAGAAATGAACCTAAATCTTTTGGCAGTAGCAACAATCCAAAAACTCTCCTAAGCAAGTTATATTTTAGATCCTGTCTATTCTCAGAAAATGCAGCTGCACAGACTGACAGCAACACCAGGAACCAGCATCTGGTTTCTCCTGGGAGAAGACCCACCGTCTGAGGCTAGTTCAGTCAGATTAACAAAGTGATGGCTGAGCTCTGCCTTCTTCAAGTCTGTCCAGCAGTCACGGCCCCTGTAACACTGCAGTGATGTGTATTCCATCTGGCCCAACCATGCAGTCAGACACTAGGTGCAAATCACGGGCTGACCGGTCTACTGAAGAGGAATTTATCTCTGACCTAAGGACACAGTATTTTCTCACACTGTATTAGTCACTTGTATCTAGCTCAGCCTGAGTTAACTATAATCAAAACTGAGTTCTCCGTGCCATGAACCATGTTTCCAGTGCTAAACTGTTACATGGGACTAGTGGTACTAAATAGTTATGTATAGTATGCTACATATACTATATATAGAATATAGCATTATTTCATTATCAAGGACGTTTTATTGGGTAACCATATTCTAGATAATAATTACATCTGGACAGATGGGACAGCACTCATTTAGATAAATGGATCATTTGAACCTGGATTAGGCGCCACAACATTAAATGTCTAAAACCAACACCACCTTTAAGTGTACACATGTGCATACGTGTGCAGATATATGTCAGTGTGTGTATATCCAGGTACATGTGAAAGGACACCTGTTTTATTAAGTATTTCTAAATCACTTTGCTATTATAAGCAATCGAGGATCTTTAGCACATTATTGCTCTTATGTTAGCCATCAATTTAGCTTCAGATGCTTGAATCCTGAGATCTTTCCTGGTTTTTTGTCCCTTACCTTGGCAGCGGATGGTAGTGTTGATGATTTCAGAGGGATAAAAGGAAAAGAGTCATTCTATATTCATGAGGCCATCACTTTGCAGATACAACCACAAAGCTAAAGTAAACAAGGGCCAAGTAGGAAAGGGAGCAGACATTTACCGTGGTTAATGGGGCTCACTCAATAAGGATCTCATCCTACTCCAATCAAGACATACCCAAGGACCTTGAAATCAGATTAGCCAATGTGTATACTCATGAATTTCAACATGCCTTGAAAATTAGACTGATCCCAACTGCAAAAGCATTCTCTTAAATGTTATTGTCTTCCCTGCATTCCTTACACATAGTTACATTTTATATGGTTTATCTACTTTATAACAATCCAGGAATATTTTAACTTAAAATAACCAAATTCTTCTATCATAAAAATTACTAAAATGGAATCACCTCTACTTTAAAATGTCAATTATTTTCAGATCAACATAAAATTTTCTAATCAATTTATAAAAAGATGGAACTTGTATACATTTCTGTAGTATATTGTACGACACTGTGAGGGTATAGGAGGCATTCAATGAATGCACACTGCACAGGGAAGCAGAAAGAGGTAACAATGACCAGCTCTACAATTCCCTAATTGAATATTCTGATAACACATAAGTGTAAGTTTACTCATCCGTAATATGAGAGAAGTAACCACTAGTAAGTGCTTAAGAAGTGGAAAGCATCGCTATTTTAAAGGCATTCATTCTGATAGAGACAGTCTCATGGTCTAGAAAACAAGAGACAATTGTTAGTCACAGGGCATCCTCAAAAGAGTATGACATTATATAAGCAATAACATGCAAAAGTTTTTTAAAAAAGCATTTTTTTCCTCTAAAATTACCCAGATAATAAGAATGTATTTATCCTACTTTGAGTTCATGTATCTGGAAAGAAACTGCACCTATGTGTTTCACTCTGAACGCCATTTCCCTGGCACTTTCCTGGCTTCACGTGGTTTGGCAGCGAGTTCTGCTTGCCTGAGCCACTCATCTCCTTAAACCTCTGCAGGGTAAACCTAGTGCTGCTCATTAAAACCCAAAATACCACATCCAACCCAACTTACCAGGGGAAATTAAAAAAAAAACAAAAACCAACCCTATTGGGTTGTGGCTTCATAGAACAAGAGAGTTCCCTTAAGTGTTAGCTCCTACAAGACTTATTTATCCTGAGCCAGACTGTACACTCTCAATTTCTCTTCTGAAAGTACATGCTTGACTAACATGTTTTCCTCTATTATCATTAATAAATTAAATTCATTAAAAATAAAAAAACTGATACTTTACTGCAGGTATAGATGATAAGATAAGCAAACAAAGTGAAAATATCCCTGAAAAAGTTTCCCAATGCACAATTTCACTCTGGTAACTTGGTCAGAATCTACACAAGTTTCCAGTAACCTTGATATATATAAAATAATAATTAGGTCAGAAACACATGAGTAAGTCTTGAGATTCCCACAAGTTTCCTCTGACATATATCATCACATCTCAGAAACGAGTCATGGTTATGGGTAAGAAATGTACCTAGAAGATACCCCGAGATCTGGGCACCTTGCTAGAATCACCTAAGTCTCACAATGATGTATGCATCTACACATATTAGACCTTCTTTCCTAGCTGTCAGACAAGGAGACTACTTAAAATTAGATACCCTACTCCAGAAATAAAGTCTATATAAAGACCCTGCAATAATTACAAAGGAGAAACTAGCTTGTGTTTCCCAGTATGACCACAAGACTTCAAGACAACAAATCAGGAAATGAACAAAGTTCTTTAGAAAGGGATTATGTAAATTGGGTGAGGTTAAATTTTTCTTTTTGTTTTTATTTTGTTTATGTCTTAAGAGAGAAAACCTTATTCATCTAATTGGTATTCAAATTATGTATGAATATTTAAATTTTTGCTTTATATGTATGAGTGTAGTGTTTCTAGCATGTATACAATACACGTATACTGTGCCTAAGTGGACCATGAGGACTTACGTTCCCTGGGACTGAGTTAAAGACAGCTATGAGTTCCCATCCCATGTGGGTGAGAGGAATCTTACCTAGGTCCTCTAGGCCCTCTGCTATGCTATCTCTCCAGCCCCACATGAGGATTCTTGATAGCTTTCTTTTCTTAACAAAGGCTGGCAAGTCAGCTATTACCATGAAGGAAAAAGCAAAAATCAAAGGTGGATTCCAGTAAGGATGCTAAGATCCAAGGTAAAGAGCACAGAGCAGCAACGTGGATATGTTGTGAATTTTGTTTATTATTTCTCAGACAAAACATCAGTTTTGGAGCTACATGGACCAGGAGTCACATATTGCTTAGTCACAAATTCTTTAATCTCTCTGTTCTCATCTGGGGAACCTCAACCTCATGTTTCTCATCTGGGGAATACAGTTGAGTGGGTGCTAAGTTCAGGTACCAGGAATCTGGTGCATTATGGAGCAGCAATACTCCACATAAAATGGCAATAAAATGAGCACTTTCATAGGCTAAAAGGATTTTGATAAATACTTGGACAGGTGTTTACTCAGATTTAATCATTATATTTTGTATCCATGTATCCAACACCAGGATATAAGTATGTACAATTATTTATCTTTATAGCCACAAAATATTTTCTTTAAAATGGGGCAAGAAGTGTTTTATTAAGATAAATTATGCCCATAGGAAGGGTAAAGAAAATACTTGCCATTTAACAAGAAGTAATTCAGTAAAGCCTATTATTAGTGTTGGCATCATCAAAGTTATTAACATCTTATAGTTAGTTATTTTCTATTAAGTATCTCTTCTAGACAGGTCTTATTAACCCACTAGTGACTCAGATCTAGGCTTCCAAACTGGAAGATGCAGACACTACAGGCCTTTAAAAATCTGCAGAAATGCTCTCAATTGCTGGGCCATCTCTCCAGCTCCAGGTGTAGATGTTTGATAGTTCTTTATTTTCAATGAAGGCTCAGCTATTACTACAAGGGAATAGAAACAGAACTTCTTTGTAACTAATATCCAAAAGAAGGACAGCACATTTCCAAAACAGAGTAAGTAGAAGTGAAGGGGAAGCAGAATATCTAAATGTTTGACTAGTTTCACCATTCCAAACTTTCATAGACAAATGCGTAAGATTAACATAGCAATGCAACATTCTCTGTGAAAGTCA
Source organism: Ondatra zibethicus (assembly GCA_004026605.1). NCBI lineage: Eukaryota > Metazoa > Chordata > Mammalia > Rodentia > Cricetidae > Ondatra > Ondatra zibethicus. The sequence goes on from PVIU01006919.1 coordinate 73,016, forward strand.
CATAGAGTCTGTGAAATAGAACAACCACCAAAACATCACAATTGAAATGCATTAGAATTGCATACTTAGAAGCACAGCCATGCAAAATCCAAGTAACACTTTAAAATGTACAGGAAAAAGTTTTGTGTGCCTAAGCTAGATGGATTTTCCTAATTTTTGTACTTTTAATTGTTTTATAATGGAACCTTTCTACATAATCTATATACCATTTTGATATCTTTAATTGTAGGAAACATGATATTGTTTAACCAATATGCAGAAATACAATGGCCTTACTGTAACACATAAGTACATCTGCTCCTAGAAAACATCCAGACTTTTAGTGTCAATTCTGCCATCTGATCAACAGTGAATTCTGACAGGCTCCTTCTCACTTCAGAGCCGCATACTCTGCCTTGTGGAGGGAAATCTACATTATCCTAGGAACTCATCCAAGAGACAGAGCTGCAGGAAACAAAGTTTATTCAATAGAATGATATAAGGCTGTCCCACTGCAGCCTACACGAAGCTACCCACACACATTAACTGGTGTGCTAACCTTGTTCTGTACCAAACAACTATCTCCACACTGATGCTGTGAAGCTATTTCCAGTGAGCAAAGCAACAAATGTTTGCTTTCCTTCATCAGTGACCCTCCAATCACCATCCTTTGGCAAGCTTCTCCTTCTCCAGCCAGCAGTGCTCACAAAGCCCTCATATCAGTTAAAGGGAGACCGTGTTATCGGTCATCACCTGCCTGGTGACTACAAATGCAGACTGCACCTTCTGCTCAAAGGTTTCCTGGGGCCGGGTGCTCAGTTACACTTTGGCTCTCTTCGTAGGTTTCGAGTGCTGTGACAACCCCACAACCAAAAGCAACTGAGGAGGAAAGAGTTTATTTCTTCTTAAAACTCTCAGGTCACACACAGTCCATCACTGAGGAAGTCAGCACAGGAATCTAACGCAGGAACCTGGAGGCAGAAATGAATGCAAAGGCTATGGAGGAGTGTTGCTTACTGCCTTTGTTGCTAAGGGCCTGCTCTGGGGTGGCCCCACCTACAGTGGGCTGGGCCTTCCCCCATACATCAATCACTACTTAAGGAAATGCACTACAGGCTTGCTGGAAGACAATTCTGGTGAAGGCATTTTCTTCCTTTTTCTCCCCCCCCCCCTTTGTTTTTCTTTTTGGATTCTTAGAGACAGGGTTTCTCTGTATCGCCTAGGTTGTCCTGGAATCTGTTCAGTGAACAAGGCTGACCTAGATCTAAGAGATCTGCCTGCCTCTGCTTCTGAGTGCTGGGATTAAAGATGGACACTCCCTCTTCCCCAGTGATTTTAGCTGGTGTCAAAGTGACATAAAAATAGGCAGCTGCCTGCATCTTGAATCCTGTACAGAAAGTGGCTGCCTGCATCTTGAACAAAAAGAAGACAAGATGTTCATATACCTTTCGACTGCAGAGAATAGACTTCACTTTTATTGTTCTAGAGTGTACATGGTAGTGTGTGTCCATGTTCGTATGTGTGAGTGTATATACGAATGTGTTAAAGGTACTTTTGCTTTGTTTTATTTTAGGTTCTGGAGCCAAGACAAAAGCTCTACTACTAAACTACACTGTAACTTGTTACATAGAGAAAATAATTATTTGGAAGAAGGGCTGACAGGCAGGTCAGTAGTACAGTGTTTGCCTAGCATGTCCAATGGTCCATGGTCCAATCCCCTGCACCAAAAATAAATAAGAACTATTTAGAGACCTAAAAAGGCTAATATGTAGCCTTAGAAAGAGAACATTTTTTTCCAGGTAAGATAGTGAACTAGAAGCCATGTCAGAAAGAGTGACTGATCACCGTTAGGAAACAAAGTGAGCAGGAATATTTTCTCTTTACCAGCTGCTTCTCTAGTCCCCAGAATCCATTTGATCAACACCCCAAGAAAATTTCTCTGCTGCCAGACTGAAAACTGTGCTCTACCAAAGGAGCTACTTGTTGCTGGGACTGCAACCAAACACATCAGCCTCACAGGTGCAAAGTCTGGCAAACTCAGCTCTGCAGTTAGCTGCACACCGGGCAGAGCTCTTCCGTGAGATCCCCAAGCAGTACAAGTGTCAGTTTTATGGAATGTGTCCATAGTGGCTGCTTCCACATCATCGTTGTGCCCAACAAGTATGACAAAACCTGGGGAAGTAAACACATGCTCTGACCAGGTCTTTAGGCAGCACACAGCTATCCTGGCTGATGCCCCTGCAGGGTCACATCAATCTGCTATCCGCTCACAGTTGTGCCAAGGAGTTCCATATGAAAACCACACACAGAAATAGAGCTGGATTCCAAAAGGTATAGGACTGGAAAAAAAAATTAAACAGGGTAAAACTCAGACAAGAAAGCAAAAGGAATACGTGTTCTTCTCGTAGCCCATGGAACATCATGTATGGGACAAAAATAAAGTCTCTACAAATCCACGAATATTGAAGTAATGTCATGTATTCTATCTGACCACAATGAGATAAGACTAGAAACTTCAGAAAATATACAATCTCATGGAAACTAAACAACACACTGGAATGATGAATGGTACACTGAAGAATCAAGAAAGAAATTTTTAAAATTCCTAGAATTAAATAACCTGGTAATGAATCTTAAGCCATAAAAATAACAAAATCAATCCCCAAAGCAGTAGACAGGCAGAAATAATGAAGATAAGTTCAGAAATTCATGAAATAGAGATGACATAAACAATAAAAAGAACCAATGGATCATAGCTGGATCTTTGAAAAGATAACATTGACAAATGCTGTACAAACCAACCAAAAGAAAGAGAGAAGGCATAAACTAGAAAAATTAAGAATAAAACAGGAGAAATTAAAAAAAACACCAAAAAGTTTCAAAAACTCATGATGGCATACTTTAAAACTTTACATTTTACTAAACTGAAAAAATTTAAAGGAAATGGGTGGAGATCTATGAAAACTAAACTGGGATGAAGTAAATAATTTAAACAGATTTATACAAGCAATGAGGTAAAAGCAGTAATAAAAATCTTCCTACCACACAAAGCCCAGGTCTAGATTATTTCAGTACAGAATTCTACTAGACCTTTGAAAAAGAACTAATGATAATACTCCAAAATTCATTCTTTAAAATGGAAATGGAGGCACACTTCCAAACCCTTTTACAAAGTCAGTACCACCCCATACCAACCCAGGTAAAGATTTTTTAATTATAAAACATAAACAATTATAAAACAATCTCCCTAATCAACAAAGATGCAAAAATTGACAATAAAATACTTGTAAAGCAAATTCAAGTACACATCCAAAAGACCAAGTTAGGGATGTGGGTGTAACTCATATACATAAATCAAGGACAGAAATAATCACATAGCTACCTCATAGACATGGAAAAGACATTTGATGCAATAAAATATCCATTTATCATAAAAAATATATCCTGGGGAGACTAGGAATACAAGAATCATATCTAAACACAATGACGGTTTTACATCACAAACTAATGACTATCATCATGTTTAATTGCAAAACTCAAAGCACTGACACTAAGATCAGAGACAAGGGCACTGACCACTCTATTCACTTCTACTCAATAAACCACATGGATTCCCAGCTACAGAAATAAAGTAAGAAGAAAATAAAAGGGATTAGAAATAGAAGAGGAAGAAGTCAAAGTCTCCCTATTTGTAGATAATAATACTCTATTCATGACAGATTCCAAGTTCCCAAAGAAACTCCTAGAACTGAGAAACACCTTCAGCAAAGTGAGCAGACACAAAACTAACATAAAGACAAAGACAAAAAACACTGAGGAAAAAAAATCAAGGAAATAATCCCATTCACAGTACCCTCAATAAAATAAAATACCCCAACATAGCAAGGAAATGAAAGACCTATAAAATGAGAACTTTAAAATGTAAAGAAACTGAAGAAAATACAAAATGAATGGCCTCCCATCCCTATGAATTGTTAGAATATTGTGAAAAGCAAACTACAGATTCAATGCAAATCCATCAAAATTACAATTATAATTCTTCACAGAAATAAAAAAGCAAACAAATCCAATCTTACATCCATAGGGAAGCAAAGAACATCCAGGCTAGCCAACACTGTCCTGAGCAATACAGCCCTGCTGGTGGGTCTGCATCCCTGTTTTAAAGCTACACTGCCACAGTAGTAAAAACAACATGGCATGGCCACAATCCAGACATACCCACAGATCAAAGGACCCAGATATAAGAACACACACCTATAGTAATAAAAAAAACACACACTGAAGAAGAGACACAAATGATGCAGGGGAAACTGAGTAGCTCCATGTAGATGGAGGAAGCTTGATCCCCATGTCTCACCCTGCAAGAAGATGAGCACACCTGGTTACTCTAATGGATGCCTGCTCTGCATGCACATTTGACTCTTATTAAAAGGGCAGAAGGTTTATCAGTTATGAGCTATTGCAGGGGACCCAAGTTCAGTTCCCAGCACCCACACCAGGAGACTCATAACACCTGTAACTCCAGTTCTAGAAACACCTGAGACCTCTGACCTCCAAGGAACCCACATGCATGTCATCTCACCACACACCAATGAACACATACACACAGAACCAAAAGTAATAAAAATAATTCTTTAAAAAGAAACGGGTTTAAAAAGGAAGAAGAGAAAAGGAGAAATGAGGAGGAAGACATGAGGTTGGGAGTAGTGTGATAGGGCAGAGGGTCTGAAAAGAGCTGGAAGGGAAGACGTGGATATGATCAAAATATACTGCATTCATGTGAGAAATTCTCAGATATATTTATAGCGTTTGTGTGTTTAAAGGAGTGCTGATGTTTCCTTTTCCACTTAAACTGCATGAGATCATTCTAAAGTACAAATTAAACATAACTAAAGCGAAAACCTTTGAGCTACTTTGGATTTTCCCCTTCTTTTCATCATTAAACCATTACAAACTTAAAAACTTCACATAATTTTTTTCTTATGCAAAACTTTCAGAATTATTTGTTAATATCTCCCTTTATTTTTAAAAACAACTGGCCTGTTTAACTTAAATGTTATTTGTTAATGTCCATTATCTAAAAATCAACTAAAGGAGGAAAGAGCACACATGAGAACTCAGAGTTAAATGCACACCATCTAAAACTGTATTTTCTGTGTCCTCAACAATGAAGCTGGCACAGCAATTCCTGAATAATGTATGTATTTTACCAGGATCTCACAATACATCAACCTTTAAACAGATTAGACTATTCCCTTCAACAAACCCAAACACAAAGCTCCTTTAGATCTCTGAGAGATGAGACGATTCCTATAAGAAAAGTAGACATGATTTAACCCTCGTTCCCACCACTACCCTAGTGTACTCATGTAAAGGATGCTAGGTCGCACCCTCGCAGCAGTTCAATTACACCAGATCATCCTGTGTGGGGAAACACAGTTTTCAGTACTATCTAATAGACAAAACCCTAAAACCTAGTCAGCTTGTGGCCTAGTCAACAGACTACTTGACTGTTCAGAGAATGGGGCAGGCTGGTCAAGGAAGAGGTACTTCAAAGGGAGCTCAGAAGACACATGGGAAAGAGGTAGCTCAGGCTTACAGACAATCACTTCTTGAGCTAAGCTAGGTAGGCCAGGTGTTACGAATGGAGAAAGCCTACATCTGCATAGTGAAGATATAAACTCCAGGCAGAGGGCGAAGGTTAGGGCTCACAGAGACAATGCTGGCAAGAGTAGAAAGCAACCTAGCCAGCAGCATCACCAGATGGAATGTCCCACTGCACTGCACAACATGTCAAGGTCTAGGGTACTCTCACAGCAAGCTCAAGAACTTGGCCCAGTAAACATTATCTGAGGAAAAGATAAGGAAACGGGAACCAAAAGATGGGACTGACTTCTCTGAGTTGCTTGATCAGTGGACTCAACCTTCCCAATGCTATGATCCTTTAATAGTTCCTCATGTTGTGCTGACCCTCAACTATGAAATTATTTTCATTGCTACTTCATAACTGTAATTTTGGTACTGCTATGAATCACAATGTAAATATCTTAGGCAACCCCTGTGAAAAGGTCGTTCGACCCCAAAGGGGTCATGACCCACAGGTTGAAAACCATTGAGCTAGAGTAGTACCATATAGTAAAGAAGAGATACAAAATCAGGTCTTACAGATCTAGGTACAAAGTATTTTCCTTTACAAAGAAGCTTCTCAGCAGAATTGAATTTTTACACTGCAAGCGGATGTAAAATTGAATGCACTCTTAGGCTGAACCAAGTATTACAAAGTAATTTGAGGGGTGGCTGGGTTACAAGAAAAGTGTATAGTAGAAATGGGTACAGCAAAGGAGTAGCCTCCTACACCTGATCTTAAAATAAAAATAAAAATGATAGTTATATTACATAAGAATCAAAATGCACATTTTTTTAGCACTCTCATATAACAAAATCAGTTCAACATCTGCTCCCCACATTTTTAGGGAACACACAGGGAAACCCATAAATAGAGAATAAACAGTAAAAGAGTCTTCGTAAACTTGGTACTGAATGCATGAAGCCTCAAACATGTCTACTGCATTTTACAGTATTAATTACTCTGAATTTCAAAATCAATCATGACCCCTCAAAACAGTCTTGGTTTCCTTCAGGTTTGACCAGCCAATGAAGCTTTGCATTTACACAGCGAGAAAGGATCTAACAAGGATCCCATTCAGTCATCAAATCTCTGGTCTTTCAACAATGCCCCTTTCTGTTACCAGTTTTCAAATATCAACTCTATGGAGCTAAAAAACAACAAAACATGCTCATGGCTCACCGTTCCAACCAGGACGGGTGACGACAACCTTGATAAGAATGCTTAATAAGAGAGGTTACCATAAGCCACCTGGAAAGCACATGAAAGCCAGGGAATGGGCAGCATGCATGGGTCCAGCAGCCTTAGGTGCTGGAGCCCCTAGAGCAAGGATGGATGATAGGACAGCACAGCAGCCTTGGAGGAAGCAGCAACCTAGAGGCCATCGGCCTTTAGAGCCACCAACCAAAAGTAGCGTGTTAAGTGCAGGAAGGTACTCTTCAGGCAACCAAAAGAGAAAATAAATACCAACACAGCCACAAAACCTTTGACCTATAATCTGTTCTGTCTGCAAAATATGCTAGGCCAAGGATGGCACAGAACTGGCGGTGGGAGTACTCACTAATGTCTTATTTGATTTAAGGCCCACTCTTCAAGACAGAACCCATGCCCAACACTTCTATGGTAACCACGAAAAGAGACCAAACAGCCCAAAGACGTAGGATGAAACCAAACACTACAGGTACAGGTCTAAAAAAAAAAAAAAAGGCATCACTAAAATGACTCTTAGTGACATTCTGACATGATTCCTAATGATATTGCTATACTAGTCAGTCATCATCAGAGACGCTTCCTCCAACAGCAGATGAAAACAGATGCAGAGACCCACGGCTAGATATTAAGCAGAGAGTGAGAAAGACATTGAAACACACAGTTCTAATTAGGATATCTCCATCAAATCCTTCCTCTCAGAACTCAGGGAACCACAAGGAAAAGAAGGCAGAAAGTATGTAAGAGCCGGAGGAGTTGGAGAACAAGAAGAACAAGGCCCACCAAGTAAACTAAGCAAGGCACACATGAACTCTGAGACTAAAACAGCATTTGCACCAGGTCCTCTGCATATATACTAAAGCCTTTAGCTTTATTTTGTATTTTGTATCTATTATTTATTAATGAACTCCAACATGTGAGAATGAGTGCGTATCTCATTCTTGGAACTCATTTCCTCCTCTCAGGTTGCCGGGTCCAACTTCAAAATGATGATTTTGCTTTATCTCACTATATTTCAACCTGCTATGTTTGGTTGGTATTTCTCAGAAGCCTGTCTTTTCTAACGAGAAAGAGAAAGGGGATGGACCTGGAGGACAGGAGAGGTAGGGAAGAGCTGGGAGAAGAGGAAACTATAATCAGAATATAATATATTAGGAAAGAATCTATTTTCAATAAAAGGAAAGAACAACAACAAAAGAATGGGTTGCACATACAACACAGAAGAGTTTAAAATTATGAAGCCAGACAGCAGACATCTGGGAAAACAAAAGAAGCAGACCTCAACTTAGAATCCAGCTATCACTGACAAAACAAGAAACGTTTTGTAGGCAGAGCCAGAATGTGACCTATAAATGAAGACAATGACACTTTCTAAAAGAGCTGCTAGCCCAGATGTGAGCACAAATGAGAACTACAAATGGGAACGAACAGAGCCTTAATTGAGTCCTTTCTCCATCTTTCTCTACTTCATTTCCCAGTGTCCTCAAAGTTAGAGAATGTGACTCTGAAGTAAATCATGCGTCCTCTAAGGCAAGGAAACAAGACTGAGCAAGCTGTGCACGCAGACAGAGGAGGGCAGCGCAGGCTTGTGCTGTTCAGACCTCACCATATGCACAGTCAGAGTAAACTGAGGGACATTAACCCCAGCTTAAAGACTCGTTAAAAAAGACAAAGCAAAAAGCCCAGTGGTGACCTCACTAGTTATCTGTCATATCTGTCACTAAGAAGCTTCCTGGGGGTTACAAACATTCATCAGATATAAAGCTTAAAGCTTTCAAGGTTTGGTGGCACACTAGTCTAGGTCCACCTCTGACTGAGTCTCTGCAGTAGCACTTCATCTATGCAAATGCACATAAGAGACCATGAAGACAGCCAATTACTCAAGCAATAAGCTAAAAAAAATGAGAAACTTATTTTAAAAGTTGGGTCTCTTGGGACTAGCTACTAGGTCTGTAGCTCAGTGGTAGAATGTTTGCCTGGCACATAGAAAGCCCTGGGTTTGATATCAAAGTAAAATCACACTAGTAACTGAAATACCAAAATATTTATCTTAGGCAAGTTCCACTGAGCAAAATTTAAAAGTTATCTTTTGTTTGTGATTAATGAGGTCGCAGACAGCAACATTTAAAAAGGTTACACAGAGGTATTTAATAATGTTGCATATAATGCTGTGATATTAGATGAAGATTTAAAACTGACTTTATTTGTAAATTGAATGTCTTAAAGATGAACCTTCAGAATGTATAGACAATTGTCCAAGCTCAATAAGAAGTCTAATTACAAAATCGGCAAACTTTTAAATAGACTCTAAAACTCTTCACAGCCATATACTAGAAAGAATGATATTTCATCCTATATAAATCATAACTCAATGAACTCCACTGAAGAAGGAAAAGAAAGAAGAGGAAGTACTATGTAAACAAGTACTGTGTAAACAGTAAGGTTTTCGTGACACTATGGTCACCAGCTACCTGGTGCACACACCTTCATGTTTGTGTGAATGTGTTTGAAATGAAATTGTGTCAAAGAGAAGAGTTCTTATTTGTCACCTTTTCAAAAAAATTAGTATCCGAGCACTCCTTTATATTAGTTTCATATTTCAAACATCTAAATATAAAACCAATTATCCTTTGTAGGTCTTATCAAAGATCTAGGTGTCCTAATTGTCTATTTATGAAGCAAGGACATCTTTAAGTGTGTCACCAGTTAAAAAATCCTTCATCTAATGGCACTAACAGTGCTTTTGGTCATTGAAGCAAAATTCATTTATCTGGAAAATGTACACAGGAAGTAAGGAAAAACTAGGAACTATGATTTCTCTTGAGTTTACTTCCCTAAAAAGTTTAATTTTAGACAGCTTAAACCTTAAACATTAACCCTTTCATGAAGGCTAAGTGTACAGCAAAAATAAGCATTTTTTTTTCAAGTAGAAAAACACTAAGCAGGAGTGTGACTTTCAGGAATCCATGGAATAAGTTATTTGCTCAAACAAGAGAGCTAAAAAGACAAAAAAGGTTTAGTTAAAAAAAAAAATAGAGCCCATGAAGCATCATGGAAAATATTATCCCCAAAATAACTCCTCAGAAAAATACCTGAGACAGTCTTACTATTCATAATTCTCACTCTACTCTTAAACACGATGACACATTCAAAAGAAAAAGTGGGAGAGAAAGACGAAAAGGGGACAAGAAAGGAGGGAAGACTGAACCAGCAACAAATCCCACTAAGAATCTCACTTGTAGCTGGGCACACGCCTTTAATCCCAGCACTCGGGAGGCAGAGGCAGACGGATCTCTGTGAGTTCGAGGCCAGCCTGGTCTACAAGAGCTAGTTCCAGAACACGCTTCAAAGCTACAGAGAAACCCTGCCACAAAAAACAAAAACAAACAAACAAAACAAAAACCTCACTTGTTTAGTACGCGATGCCCATCTCTTCTCCCTGGATTTTCATAATGAAAAGGAATACTTTGCCAACAGAAATAGTTTGTAGTGTTTTCTACTCTATATTTTAAACAATGGCAGTAAACTTCACATTTTCTAAATGGCAATTATACTCTCTTTACATGCAGGATTGTGGGGGTTTGTGTGTGTGTGTGTGTGTGTGTGTGTGTGTGTGTGTGTGTGTGTGTGTGTGTGTGTGTTTGTTTTCTACTTAAAAACAACGTGTCCATTTTGGGGGGAAATGCACTATTCATTCAAGAAACTATTACTTACCTGCATAGTACAATAAAGGGGCAGGCTTTTAACTCTTTAAGCTAGAGGTACTTTTAGAACACAAATGATTGTAAAAGTATACAAGTTTGTTTTGGTTCTGAGAAAGTGTCTCTTATGTGTAGCTCAAGATTGCCTCAGATTTATAATCCCCCTGCTTGTTGAGATTACAGGCACAGCACAACCATTTAAATCTGAGGGTTCTTTAGGACAACTCCACACATTATAAACTGCAGTCTAGATCTCAGCCATGTGGCCCAAGGCACTTGTATTATGCAGCTACCCTCATACCTTATATGGCAATGAGCAGACTATTTTAGAAAATCTGTATCTAGAGACTAGAGAGATGGCTCAGAGGTTAAAAGCACTGAGTGTCCTTCCAGTTGCCTTGTATTCAATTTCTAGAACCCACATGGCAGCTCGTAACCATCTGTAACGCCAGTTCCAGGTGCTGCAACGCCACCTTATGCGCTCCACAGCCATCGAGCACCCACATAGTGCAGACATACATGCAGTCTAAACACCCAAATATTAGAGTTAAAGAAATTATTTTGTAAAAATCTGTCTATATAGTTCCCAAATTGTGTTGTACCACTTTATACTTAAGAAAATAATGATGTTAGTATATTTTTATTCCAGTATTATTTACAAAGCCAGAATATAAAGCAAGAAGTTTCTTCTTTTGTACGTCTTACATGTTTATCAGATGAATTCTACTTACAAGATACATATTTACATAAATGTGTATATATGTGTGTGTGTGTGTGTGTATGTAGAAGTGTGTGTGTCCATATAAACTCAATGGTGGAATTAATGGTATGTGCTAGAATTAAAAGGAACTATGTCTTTAAAAGCTTATAGTCTGAGAAGGAATCTAAAACAGTTATGATATAGACAGAACTCTAAACCAGACAGGGACCATCTAAAATATGTGCATTCACTCAGTTATTCATTCATTCATATATTCAAATATCACCTCCATAATTTCTGGCTCCATGAAAGCCATGAATGTAGATGTGGAGAATACAGTGAGGTAAATAAAATGTTTCAAAGAGTCTTAATTTCATTAAAAACAGCACAATCTGCTATGGAAATGTGAAGAAAAGGAAAGGAAAACTTTCCCTGGAACCAGACAAATGCTGATACTACATCAGCTGCCCAGAGGGTGTTGGATCTCTGGAGCTACGAGGTAATTTACTGGGACAGGCATTATTTTATCTTCCTCTTGAAGTTCTGAAGTTACAGTAGTAATTTACCCCATTGTGCCACCTGGGAGTCTCAGACTGAAAATCAACCAGCATTTTCTAGGTATGGCTATTTGTATAGCTATTTCTATATTGAATTTTATCTTTTATTATAAAAAAGAATTGGCTTGAAAACAGGGCCTATACTCTAAAAATAAGTCACTCCTGTGTGCACTGATTTTAAATGTTAGCCATGTTGCTACTTGCATGCACACAATGGGGTGGATATCGCAAATGATCAGCCTTGTCATCTAAACAACAGGAACACAAAACAAGATTTGGCAAACCACTAAAAGAAAAGACACATTTTCCATTACAAAAGTATATGGATGTTCAGAATATACGTTGACTATGAAATAGGAGTGTACTGACATTTAAATGACTTAACTCTTTTCACCTGTATAAACTCAGATGTCTTTGTTTCCTAATTTGCTTTTGAAAGTGTATGAACATCCCGACTGTGTGTTAAGGGTCTGACGGAAGTTCTGACCTCCATAAAAACCAAAGAGGCAAACATTACATGTTAACCTAGGAAATAAGACATGGAAATATTATGGTACCCTGATATCTGTTCTTGATACATCAGTTTCAAAGTGTCCTACCTTCTCTTAAAGAAAGAACAGTAGGAAAAGGCACACATTGACATCTTCCCAGACTCTACTGGAACCAACCCATGACATCAGATGTAACTGTACATAAATAAAGCCACCAAGGTTTAAAATCAAAAGAAAAGTGTAAAACACAGAGACAGATATCTTTTTAATGATATTCAAAAACCTGAGCCAAAATATTAAGCAGAGTGCTACTAAGACTCTTGGAGTTTTAGGACTGCACAGTGTCAGCGCACACTCTGCTCCATCATGGGCACCTTCGAGTTCTCTTTAATTAGGGGGAAGATATTGTTGGGTGGTAACTGGGCCATAATTAAGCATTATATGAGAGAAATATACAAGTTATTAGACTTGAATACTTCACAGATCAAAATCTCGCCACTGTGGGGGTGCTCCTAATAAATCTATCACGTCCTTTGATGATCTTAGAACCAGAGAAGCCAGGTCTTCCCAAGGACAACGACTCCAACAGCTTCCAACTCCTTCCAAGTGAGCTAGTATCAAATTCTAATCTAACAAGGACACGTAAAGAGAGCCACACTATATTTTCTTATCAATTTATCAGAGTATGTAAACAGGAATACCAAGCATGCTCTCCAAAATGAAAACCAATTCGAATGTATCCAAACTCTTGGTGTTTGGGAATGGAAAGCAGTTTTGGACGGCAAGTGTGAACTCAGACACTAGCAAGAGTGAGGCCTGTCTTGGTAAGAAATCAGAAGCCTTCAGGCTTACAAAGCATCCACAAACATAAACTGCTTTCCTGGCCACTGACGCAAGATGGCCGGTTGGGGAAGGGGGAAGGCACAGCACCAGGGGGCTGAAGCTTTGTGTAGCAGGCTTTGTCTGAACTCCGCGTCTCACTCTCTGCCACACCCACAAACAATGAGAGTACTACCAAGGCTTTCTCTTCAGACGGAAAACCAGCCACCACACACGTACACAAAACCCATATCTAAAAGCAGAAGACAACCTGGAAGAGACAAGCTCTACAACAGGTCTCCTGGTAAAGAACCAATTTGCCTTCCCCATCGCTCAGCTTCTTAGCCTCGGTGAACTAAAAAAAAAAAAAAAAAAAACAAACCAGTAATAACCAAAGTCAAGCCAGGAACCTAACCGGTGGAAAAATGCTAACGCTAAAAGCTTAGCCTGAGGACATTATTACCCTTTAGAAACAAAGGAGTAGATCCAAACCAGCTACAATTTGAACTATCAACCACTGAGCTCCCTTTAACTGCAGGGCAGAGGCAGCCAAGCAGTCACTAAGAGTCTTGAGATTTCTAGGTTGGCCAGAGCAAGACCATTTGCGTCACATTAAGTTAGCAAGGAAACCTAAAGTCCGAAGAAAGCAAATTCCTTAGTTTTCACTTCCACACTCCCCAGGGTTGGCCGCAGATCCCAGAAGAAACCAATGGGATCCACAACAAAGGCCCAGCGAACTTCTGGGTTTTGACATGCTTAAGTCTGGAACTTCCTAAGACTGGAGAGCCAACGAGTTGTTAAGATGAGCCAGTAACCAAAACAATTTTTAAAAAAACGCTAGGCCCGAGGGCATGTGATGAAGGCTTTTTGCAGTGCTCGGCCTGGCCAGGACTAGGCAATCTTATTTTCCTGGACTTCAATGTGGGAGCAATGAAAAATGAGGGTCACGAGACTCCCCACCCTTTCCATTCTGGTCTTTATTAAAAAAGAAGGGAGAGGGTGATGCTTATGGGGACTTGGGGTCCATCCATTTAAGGCAATGCCAAGCTTACAACGTGAAACCCTTTGGAAGGTGAGAAAGAGCCAGCCAGACACTGTGCTAGAAGGGAGAGGGGAGGAGGATAAAGAGGAGGGAGAGAAAGAAGGAGGGAGGAAGTAGAGGACAGAAAGGAGGGAGAAGAGAAAAGCAGAAGGAGCAGAAGGAGAGGGTCATGTTTCAAAACAAAGGCTCCACTCTGAACGCCCCCTGGCCCTGGCCAGGCTGGCTGGGCTGTGGTTTCTACCACACTAAGCGTCCATTGGATAGAACCGGGCCGCGGTCCCGGCCGTGGAACCTCCCGCAGCCCCTGGCGGCCCAGGCCGAGTCTCCGCGCGCGTGGCCGGTTTCGCGCCCCACGCAGCCCCGCTCCCCCGGACCCGCGAGCGAGGCCCGGCCTACCTTCCTTCACGCCCGGCAGCTTGGACTGATCCACACTCACGTCGGCCATGGCGCCCGCTCGGCTTCGGGCGGGCGCACGGAGGAGACCTCGGCGCACGCACGCCCACCCCGCGGGCCGGCCGCAGCCACCCGCGCACCGGGGCCCGCTCGACGCCCAATTCCCCCCGGGCCGGAAATGCACCGGAGTCCAGTACGGAGGGAGAGAGGGGACAGAAAGGCGGCGGCGGCGGTGGTGGCGGCGGCTGGGGGCGGGAGCTGCAGGGCTGCACCGCACGCACGGGCGTGCGAGCCAGACAGCCGCCTCCTCCTCCTCGCTTTTGTGGCTGCCGCGCCCAGACCCGGCCGCAGATCTGTGTCCTGGAGGAAGGAACCGAGGGCTGCACCTGCCAGCCTGACCTGATAGGTCCTGTCTGAGATTGAGACTTCTGGAAAATGCTTACTGAGTGCCAAGCAGGCTCTCTTGTATCCAGGGTTTGAGCATATATATGTATGTATGGACCTTTAAAAGGGGGAACAACACATTGCATTAAAGCCCATAGAATTAGTAAAATTCTGGGCCCTTCTGGAAAAAGAGTGTTCACCACCAGCCGGGAGAAGTGAGTCATAGTCGTTCAGCAACAACCAATCCATGTCTACCAAATCTGATGTGCGGTATTGGGGTGGAGAGATTGTCACAGAGACTTGTATCTGGCTTCCCACCTTGCCAACATGCCACACATTGGTCTGTAATTCTAACATTTGTGTTTCCCTGGAACAGGCGAGCTTTCCTGTGGATATCATTTCCCATGGGTACAGCGTGTCACTTTCCTTTAGGAACTGACTCTTCCTCCTAAGGGGAACATTCCTGTCTTAAACTTGTGTCATCACTGCTCTCATCTTTCAGTCCTTTAGTCCACGAGCCAAGCATATTTATTACAGAATGGGTGTGAGACCAAATCGGGTGGAGCAGACTGCTTCACTGGGTTTGCTACATAAAGGGCAGGGTGGCAAATTAGTGTTCTGTTTCCTGAGTGGGACTCTCACTAGCAGACAATGAAACTAAACTGAAGATAAGCAGAGATAAAAGAAAGCAAAGAAAAGGGCACTTTCTCATGGAAACACAGTAGCGAAATAATTCCTCCTCAGAGCTTCCCCGTTGGCTAGCAGGATTGCTGAACTCTAATCTCGCCCCAGCCTCTGTCTCCTCAAAGTTCACTAGGTCGCTTCAGCGACTGGAATGAGCTGGTGTTCTATCTCAGCTCAGAATCCTAGTGTGAGAGGTCAGGAGGAAGTGGTGTGGTTTTAACTTGACATTAAAATTGCCTAGCAGATATTAAGGTGAAAATTAGAGCAAAAATTAGATCAGAGGTTGACCAGGCTGCTGCCCACAAGCCAAATCCAGCCCGCTGAATTTGAGTGACTATTTTATATTTGTTGAAATACTACATTTCAAATGACTAAAAATATCGAATCATTTTTCAATTTTGCCTTTTAAGCCCAAATTCTAAAGTACTAACAAAGCCTTTACAAGAAAAATCTGCACATCCCTGTAATAGAACACTTTTTAAAACTCAGTGTGAAGAAGGAAATTATAGCGAAGTAGGCTTGGGGATATTTTTAATTGTCCTGCCATATATGGTTCTTTTTTGGATCTTCTGTGGTTCTAGAAAACATTTATAATGACAGCATTTCTTCTTTTCTTTCCTTCTCCCTAAATTATTTCCACATTTTTTTTTTAACCAAGCTCTATCCTGGGAGACAGACATCCATAGATGCATCACTTGGGGCTCCTCATTTGTGCTCTCTGTTGAGTTTGGCCTGAAGTAATAAAATCAGAAGGAAGAGAGGAACCACAGAGCCTGTATTGCAGTCTTCTTCCCGTGTGCTAAACTCAACCATGATGGGCCAGAGGACAAACTTGAAAGGGCCCCTTCTTTCCTCCCACCGGTTTCCAGGGACCAGAAACAAACATCTGTGCTCTTTGAGCCATCTCACAATTTACCAGTTAGAACCAGAAAGACTGCTCTAGCTTTTAAGAGTACCAGTTGCTCTTGTGGAGAATCTAGGTTATGTTCCCAGAACCCACAAGGTGGCTCACAATTGTTTGTAACTCCAGTTCCAGGGGATCAAATGCCCTCTTCTAGCTTCAAAAAACTGTTAGCACACATGTGGTACACATACATACACACATGCAGGTAAACACTAACACATACAATAAAAATAAATCTTTAAAAATTCATCAGTTCAGGCCCCATTTTATTCCCTGATTTTGAAAATTGCTAGTATTTTAAATATTTTTGGAGACTTTAAGAACAAAAGCTTTTCATTTATTATGATATAGACAAGCTCAGTTACAAGTAAATCTACAGCTGAATTATGACGGCTATAAGTAAATCTAATTAGTCCTATATTACTAAAACTTTGTGGCTATTGTAGTTATTTGCCTTGTGAGTTCTAGAAAGCTCTGGGCATTCATAAGGACTCCCCACTCTTGTACCTTTGGCTAAGATGAGGCCAAGAGAAAATAACAATGCAACAGCCTCTGGTCTTTTAGTTTGGCCTGGAGATGTAAGTAATTGTAGGAATAAGCACTCTTAATAATGTAATTAGGGAAGGATAGATGGCAAGAGTCATACTTCAGTTCCATTGGCTGGACATCCGAGATAGGCCCAGACCCCACAAAGAGAATGTGAGACCCTCAGCATTGAGGAAGTAGGTAAGAAAAAGACTAAACTGTAGATGTTTTTAATAGTGCATTAGAAAAGAAGGTCATGGCTGCCCCCTTTTAAAGTTAAAGTGTGCCATAAAAGGGGGACATAAGGAGGGATCTGAACCTAGTTGAGCAGGTTTTGAGTAGGTCAAAGTCTAGATTAATATTTAAAATATTTATGCCTACCGGGCGGTGGTGGCACACACCTTTAATCTCAGAACTCGGGAGGCAAAGACAGGCAGATCTCTGTGAGTTCGAGGCCAGCCTGGTCTACAGAGTGAGTTCCAGGACAGGCTCCAAAGATACAGAGAAACCCTGTCTTGAAAATCAAAATATATATTGAATTTCAGAAGTAGTAAGCTCAATTAGTCATTGAAAGATCCATAACCAAAAATAAAGAGCAAAATAGAAAATCCCATTGGGTTGGTAAAAGAGGGTGCACCATGGGTATGTCCTTCTAAATAATGATTAGGAAAGCCAGCAGCAAAAATGAAGGCAAAGCAGTAGGCTTGGCATGGAGAAAAGGTTTTGCCAACTAGGGAAAAGGGCAGAGAGGTACAAAAGAGCCCAGTGTGCCATGTGGAAAGAAAAAGGGGGATTGTTTCTTGGGTTTTTGTTTCACTTTGTGTTGATTTGGTTTGTCTCTGGAAGCCCCCACTGAGCAAGAGAGACTCAAGACAGGAGACAGATTTGGATTTAGCCAATTAGTGTGAAGCAGTTGCCTGGTAAGATAGGAGGCGATGAAGGGTAGGACAGTGCTCGGCGGTCTGAGATTCATTAAAGGATTTAAGGGATGGCCGGAAGGCGGAGTGTGCGGATGAGAATGACAGGTTTCATCAGAGTCTGACGGCTTCTTTCCTATCGCTTCAAGCTGCCATAGGTCTCTAATGGTCACATTTCCTCCCAATGCCCTGCAGTGTTTGGGCTGAATGCCTTCCCACTCTTGCTAGCTGCTTCAGGCCTGCCGACACCCCTGTTGAATAGTCTTTTAGTTGCGTTCTTTTCAGTTAAATCATGTTGCTTGGAACATGTTTCCTGTCTGGAAGCTGACTAATTCAGTGAGGTATTCAAAAGGCCGTGGCTTTGCTTTCCTTCAAAACACCACATTTCTGACCAGAAGAAAAGTAGAAACAAACAAGCAAAAAGGTTAAAGTCGTGCCTACTCTTTAAAGAATCAGCCTCCTTTTAAGAAAGAAAGTAATGGAAAGGAACGAGCTTCCCCGTCCAGTTTCTAGAGTTGAAGATTTAAAAAAACCCCTGCATGGCTGGACTTGCCTTCAGTGACTCACACATACATTGTATCTGCCCCAAATCTGAACAATTCAAGCTCAGGGTTAGAAGAATTTTAGCAGAGGACTGAAAAGCAACATGGGGAAATAGCTCATTTTTAAAAGAATTTAGTAAGAAATGAATGTGTATTAAACCCCACACACTAATATTGGGGTTTAATCAACACCCGACTCTTCACTGAATCTGTCTGCCAGACAGAAACTTAACAGAGAAACAAGGGAATAGATGTTATGGCTCAAATGGACTTAACAGATATCTATAGAACATTTTATCCAAACATAAAAGAATATACCTTCTGCTCAGCACGTCATGAAACCGTCTCAAAAACTGACCACATACTCAGTAACAAAGAAAACCTCAACAGACACAAAACAATTGTAATAACCCTATGTATCTTATCAGATCACCAAGGCTTAAAGTTAGAACCCAACAGCAACACTAATTTCAGAAAGCCCACAAACATATGGAAATTGAACAATGCTCACCTGAATCACCAATGGGTCGAGGAAGAAATAAAGGAAGAAATTAAAGACTTCCTTAAAATTCAACAAAAATGACCACACAACATACCCAAACTTATGGGACACAATGAAAACAGTGTTAAGAGGAAAGTTCATAGCACTACATGCCTACATAAAGAAGCTGGAAAAATCCCACACTAGTGAGTTAACAGAACACCTGAAAGCTCTAGAACAAAAAGAAGTGAACTCACCCAGGAGGATTAGATGACAACAAACATTCAAAATGAGAGCTGAAATTATCCAAAGAGAAACAACAACAAGAAGAAAAACAATACAAAGACTCGATGAGACAAAGAGTTGGTTCTTCTAGAAAAACAACAAAATAGACAAACCTTTATCAAAACTAACCAAAAGGCAGAGAGAGAATATCCAAATTAACAAAATCAGAAATGAAAAGGAGGGATCATAACAACATAGCATCATCAGGTCATACTTCAAATACCTGTACTCCACAAAATTGGAAAACTTAAAGAAAATGGATTGTTTTCTGGATGAATATCACTTACCAAAATTAAATCTAGACCAGATAAGCAAATTAAATAGAACTATAACTGCTAAGGAAATAGAAACAGTCATCAAAAGTCTCTCAACCAAAAAAAATTCCAGGACCAGATGGTGCAAAATTCTACAAAATTTTCAAAGAAAAACTAATAACAATACTCCTCAAAGTGTTCTACATGGTAGAAACAGAAGGAACATTGCCAAACTCTTTTTATGAGGCTACAGTTATGCTAATACCTAAACCACACAATGACATTACTGAAAAAGAGAATTACAGACCAATTTCACTCATGAACATTGATGCAAAAATACTCAATCCAAATCCAAGAACACATCAGAAAAATCATCCACCATGACCAAGTAGGCTTCATCCCAGAGATTCAGTGATGGTTCAACATATGAAACTCTATCAATGTAATCCAACATATAAACAAACTGAAAAACAAAAATACCACATAATCATTTCACTAGATGCTGTAAAAGCCTTCAACAAAATTCAACACTCCTTCATGATAAAAGTCTTGGAGAGCACAGGGTTACAAGGATCATACCTAAACATAATAAAGGCAATATACAGCAAGCCGACAACCAACATCAAACTAAACGGAGAGACACTCAAATTGATTCCACTGAAATCAGGAACAAGACAAGGCTGTCCACTCCTCTCTTCATATCTAGACTTGAAGTTCTAGCGAGAGCAATAAGACAACAAAAGGAGATCAAGGGGTTACAAATCAGAAAAGAAGTAAAACTCACTATTTACTAACAATATGATAGTATACATAAGGGACCCCAACAATTCTACCAGTGAACTCCTACAACTCATAAACACCTTCAGTAATAAAGCAAGATACACGATTAACTCAAAAAAAAAATCAGTAGCCCTCCTTTATACAAATGATAAGTGGACTGAAAAAGAAATCAGAGAAGCATCACCCTTCACAATAGCCACAAATAACATAAAATATCTTGGGGTAAGTCTAACCAAACATGTGGAAGACATGTATGACAAGAACTTTAAATCATTGAAGAAAGAAATTGAAGAAGACACCAGAAAATGGAAAGATCTCCCGTGCTCTTGGGGAAGGTAGAACTAACATAGTAAAAATGGCAATAATACCAAAAGTGATCTACAGATTCAATGCAATGCCCACCAAAGTTCCAGCAAAATACTTCACAGACATCAAAATAACAATACTTGACTTCATATGGAAAAAAACCCATGATAGCCAAAATGATCCTGTACAATAAAAGAGCTTATGGAAGCATCACAATCCTTAACTTCAAAATATACTATAAAGCTACAGTAATAAAAACAGCCTGGTACTGACATAAAAACAGACAGGAGGACAAATTGAACGATGACCTGGATATCAATCCACACACCTAGGAACACCTGTTTTTTTGACAAAGAAGCTAGAAATATAAAATGGAAAAAAAGAAAACATAGTCAACAAATGGTGCTGGCATAATTGGATATCAACATGTAGAAGAATGCAAATAGATCCTTATCTATCACTATTCATAAAACTCAAGCCCAAATGGATCAAAGACCTCAACATAAAACCAACCACACTGAACCTCATAGAAGAGAAAGTGGAAAGTACACTTGAAGTCATTGGCACAGGAGACCACTTCCTAAATAGAACCCCAATAGCACAGACACTGAGAGCAACAATTAATAAGGGGGACCTCCTGAAACTGAGAAGCTTCTGTAAAGCAAAGGACACAGTCAAAAGACAAAACAACAACCTACAGAATGGGAAAAGATCTTCATCAACCCCACATTGGACAGAGGGCTGATCTCCAAATTATATAAAGAACTCAAGAAATTGGTCATCAAAAGAACAAGTAATTCAATAAAAATTGGGGTACAGAACTAAACAGAGAACTCTCACCAAATGTATCTTATGTGGCTGAAAGACACTTAAGGAAATGCTCAATATCCTTAGCCATCGGAGAAATGCGAATCAAAATATCTCTGAGATTCCATCTTACAATTGTCAGAATGGTCAATATCAAAAACACTGATGACACCTTATGCTGGAGAGGATGTGGGGTTAAAGGAACACTCCTCCATTGGTGGTGAGAGTGCAAGCTTGAACAACTGCTTTGGAAATGACTGTGGCAATTTCTCAGAAAATTAGGAAACAGTTTATCTCAAGACCTAGCAATATCCAATACTAGTATATACTCTAGTATATACACAAGAATGTTCAATCATACGACAAGGAGATGTGTGGCTTTCAGACATAAAGAAAAAAACTCCCTGCAGTTCACAACTGCAGAGAAACTAGACAACAAAGAGGACCCTAAGAGAGACTTAAATGGATTGACATAGAGAGAAGAAAAAGGCAAGCTCTCCTGAGTAAATTGGGAGTCTGAGGCTCACAGGGGAGAGGGAAGAGGACGTGTACAAGGGGAGAGGGAAGGAAGGGAATGTAATGACGAAAAAATTATAGCTCAAGCCTCTTCCTCAGGACCGGGCCTCTTGATCCTACCGCGTTGCCAAAATGTCGCTTTCTAACAAGCTGACTTTGGACAAGCTGGATGTGAAGGGGAAGCGGGTCGTGATGAGGGTGGACTTCAATGTTTTGGACAAGCTGGATGTGAAGGGGAAGCGGGTCGTGATGAGGGTGGACTTCAATGTTCCTATGAAGAACAACCAGATAACAAATAACCAAAGGATCAAGGCTGCTGTCCCAAGCATCAAATTCTGCTTGGACAATGGAGCCAAGTCTGTTGTCCTTATGAGCCACTTGGGCCGACCTGATGGTGTTGCCATGCCTGACAAGTACTCCCTAGAACCAGTTGCTGCAGAACTCAAGTCTCTGCTGGGCAAGGATGTTCTCTTCTTAAAGGATTGTGTGGGCCCAGAAGTCGAGAATGCCTGTGCCAACCCAGCAGCTGGCACTGTCATCCTGCTGGAGAACCTCCGCTTTCATGTGGAGGAAGAAGGGAAGGGAAAGGATGCTTCTGGGAACAAGATTAAAGCTGAGCCAGCCAAAATTGATGCTTTCCGAGCCTCACTGTCCAAACTTGGGGATGTCTATGTCAATGATGCTTTTGGTACTGCACATCGAGCCCACAGCTCCATGGTGGGTGTGAATCTGCCACAGAAGGCTGGTGGGTTTTTGATGAAGAAGGAGCTGAACTACTTTGCCAAAGCTTTGGAGAGTCCTGAACGACCCTTCCTGGCAATATTGGGAGGAGCTAAAGTTGCAGACAAGATCCAGCTGATCAATAATATGTTGGACAAAGTCAATGAGATGATCATTGGTGGTGGAATGGCTTTTACCTTCCTTAAGGTGCTCAACAACATGGAGATGGGAACTTCTCTGTATGATGAAGAAGGAGCCAAGATTGTCAAAGATCTCATGGCTAAAGCTGAGAAAAATGGTGTGAAGATTAACTTGCCTGTTGACTTTGTCACTGCAGACAAATTTGATGAGAATGCCAAGACTGGCCAAGCTACTGTGGCCTCTGGTATACCTGCTGGCTGGATGGGCCTGGACTGTGGTCCTGAGAGCAGCAAGAAATATGCTGAGGCTGTGGCTCGAGCCAAGCAGATTGTTTGGAATGGACCTGTTGGGGTCTTTGAATGGGAAGCTTTTGCCAGGGGAACCAAGTCCCTCATGGATGAGGTGGTAAAAGCCACTTCTAGGGGTTGCATCACTATCATAGGTGGTGGAGACACTGCTACTTGCTGTGCCAAATGGAATACAGAGGATAAAGTCAGCCATGTGAGCACTGGGGGTGGTGCCAGTCTAGAGCTCCTGGAAGGTAAAGTCCTTCCTGGGGTGGATGCTCTCAGCAATGTTTAGTATTTTCCTGCCTTTTGGTTCCTGTGCACAGCCCCTAAGTCAACTTAGTGTGTTTTCCGCATCTCCATTTGGTGTTAGTGCAAGATTCAGCTAGTGGCCAAGATGCAGCACCAGGAACCCTTTAACAGTTGCACAGCATCTCAGCTCGTCCTTACTTCATCGGGATTTGTCTACATTCTTCAAGATCCCATTTAAATTCCATAGTGACTAAAGCCATTGTGCATTCTAGAGTGCATCTATTTATATTCTGCCTGTAAAAGAAAGTGAGCTATAAAAGCTTAGTCCTCTTTGAGTAGCCTCTGGTTGGCTTTGTCATTGTTCATGACTCGGCATGGAAATAAGATGAAATTCCAGCTGTAGATTTG